>JAJPUD010007174.1:89080-113038 GCA_023553655.1 Myrmecobius fasciatus | reverse complement strand
TTTTTTTTTTTTTTTTTTTTGCTGAGGCAATTAGGGTTAAGTGACTTGCTCAGGGTCACACAGCTAGGAAGTGTTAAGTATCTGAGGTCAAAATTGAACTCAGGTCCTCTTGACTTCAAGGCTGGTGCTCTATCTACTTCTCCAACTAGCTGCCTCAATCATTAACTTTTGAATATAAAATATTTACTTAAAAATAAAGCAGAAGCTAGAATAATCATCACAGTTACTTAAAATAAAGCAAATACAAGAATAATCAAACATCACATTCTACCCATAAACCTGAATAATACTCTCCCACAGAATGCCCACTGTATCTGTGTAGGCAAAGTGAGCATACCCTTATAGAAACCTGAGAGAGAGTCACATGAGTGGAGAAATCCATTTGCCAAGGAAAATTCAAAACTCTGGATTTCATGCTTTGGTGTTCTTGGTTTCTGTACCACACAAAACTGGTTTCTCTGCCAGTTGTTTCCCTTCTGGTCCTCACTGTGAAGCAAAGCTTTTCCCCTTCTGCTGTATAGCCAATGAAGCAATGACAAGCTTTTTTCACTCAGCACCACTCTCAACATAATGCTAAGAAAAATATTATGCTCTTTTAGTGACAAGTAGGTCTTTTTAACCAGAGACTGCCAAGCTCCTCAGGTCTACAAATAGCTGGAAACTCTGCTTTGTTCAATTAACTCTAAGCCTACACTTAGGGGAAAAAAACCCAAAAAAACAGTGCTTATAGCAAAACTTTTATATGGACTCTTTAGGTAAACCTAAAAGTCAAGCCCAGTCAGCTCTTTATTTAACAGGATTATTATGGACAAATCCAATCGGTTTCTATGGAGAAGGGGCTAGCCATGCCCCCAGTTGCTACTCATAGGACAAATCAGCCAGCCTGGTTGAAGCAGCAAGATGTCTTAAGATACAGGATGTGCTTAGTAAGTCAAACCGGCACCACCAAGCATCCTCTCCCCTCAGACCTTGAAGGAGATAGCCCAGGACCCTGAACTCAAGGACTCAAGGATTTCCAGCCCATTCACTGCTCACAGCCTTCTTTTTAGGAAGCAGTCTTTTTGAAGATGTAGCCATGCTCCTACAGATTTTATAGGTTCACCCACTGAAGACCTAAAAATGAAAATTCTTGCCACTGAAGTTTTTAGATTTATCAAATGGCTTTTCATCAGAAACTGATAGGATTTTTTCAGTGGAAATGTCATTAAAGAAAAAGCATTACTGCCTGCTTTGCTGCTGCACCTTATGGGATCTTTCCATTTGATTTATAGCTGAAACCTTTTGTATGTGTTGCTTCCCCTATTGGAAAGTGAGCTCCTTGAGGGCAGGGATTATTTTTTGTTTCTATTTGTATCTCTGATGCTTAACCACTTTGGATACTATAAATTCATTCATTCAACCCCAGTACTCTTTTAATTGCAAAGTAATTTCAGAGCCTCTCTTTGCCCTTCTATCTCCCTCTTAGCAGCCAAACACCTCTGAGAAGTTTCCTCTTCTCTATTTCAATTCGTGTATTTCACTGATCAGCAATAAAATAAAAGGGAAGGGAATAAGCATTTATACAGTATCTATATGCCAGATACTGTGCTACATGCTTTATAAATATTATTTCATTCTCACAACAACCTTGGGAGATAGGTGCTCTTATGATTCCCATTTTATAGATGAGGAAAATAAGGCAAACAAGTTAAATTGTGAGAACAGATTTGAACTTGATCTTCCTGACTCCAGGCCAAGGGCTCTATCCACTGCACCACCTAGCCACTTCAATAATCCATTTATAACATTAATAAAAATAAAAGCAACAGAATTCTCTTTTCTAAGAACTTTCCAGCCTTTGTACTAGCTGATGTCTTCCTATGAGCTTATTTTCCTGCTGGCTCCTTAACTCTCAATTTCTATCCCCTAAACTTTTCATACTACTTAGCTCTTTGAATTAGATCCTCCTAATGGCTACGGACTCCCCTTTGCCTTAGGAGGTAAAATGAAAGAAATATGGCATAGCTTTTTGTCAGTTACGGACAATCCCCATTTCATCATTCCATAGTTGTCAGGTATTTAATTTACAACTTTATTAGTTATGATAACTTTCAAAACTTTCAAAGCAGCCACGAGCGAATGAGCTGGGATACCATAATGCTCTGCAGCCATTATCACCTCGTTCATTACTTACATTGGAAGGGCAATTCTCGCTGTGGTCCTCTTAATAGTGACTCCCTTTAACAATTTATTTGAGAAATAATTTTTCTTTTCAAGCTGATTTCATACTTTTTTCATATGCAAAAGTTCTTTTTCCCTACTCCTTTCATCAACCAACCTGTTTACACATGAAAGGGACTTACACATATAATTTTATTATGTTCTTTTTAAATTATTTTTTTCATTTGGTTGAAAGTGATTGCTTCTTTATTATTGTTATTAAGGCTTTTTATTTTTGAAACATATGCATGGATAATTTTTCAACACTGACCCTTGCAAAACCTTGTGTTCCAAATTTTCCTCTCCTTCCCCCCGCCTCCTTCCCTAGATGGCAAGTAAATCAATATATCTAAAACATGTTAAAATATATGTTAAAACCAGTAGATATATACATATTTATACAATTATCTTGCTGCACAAGAAAAATAAAATCAAACTGGAAAAAATGAGAAAAGAAACAAAATGCAAGCAAACAACAACAAAAAGAGTGAAAATGCTATGTTGTGGTCCATACTCAGTTCCCACAGTCCTCTCTTTGGGTGTAGATGGCACTCTTCATCACAAGATAATTGGAACTGGCCTCGATCATCTCATTGTTGGAAAGAGTAATGTCCATCAGAATTGATCATTGTATAATCTTATTGCTGTTTATAATGATCTCCTGGTTCTGCTCATTTCACTTAGCATCACTTCATATAAGTTTCTCCAGGCCTCTCTAAAATTATCCTGTTGATCATTTCTTATAGAACAATAATATTCCATAAAATTCATATAGCATAACTTATTTAGCCATTCTTCAAATGATGGGCATCCACTCAGTTTCCAATTTCTTGCCACTACGAAAAAGACTACTACAAACATTTTTGCACATGTGGGTCCCTTTCCCGCCTTTAAAATCTCTTTGGGATATAAGCCCAGAAGAAACACTGATGGATCAAAGGGTATGCACAGTTTGACAACTTTTTGAGTATAGTTTCAAATTGCTCTCTAGAATGGCTGGATCTGTTCACTATTCCACCAACAATATGTTAGTATCCCAGTTTTCCCACATCCCCTCTAGCATTCATCATTATCTTTTCCTGTCATTTTAGATAATCTGAGAGGTGTGTAGTGATATCTCAGAGTTGTCTTAATTTGCATTTCTCTGATCAATAGTGATTAAGAGCAATCTTTCATATGACTGGAAATAGTTCTAATTTCTTCACCTGAAAATTGTCTGTTCATGTCCTTTGACTATTTATTAATTGGAGGATGGCTTGAATTCTTATAAATTAGAGTCAATTCTATATTATTCTTTTTTTATTAAAACTTTTCATTTTCAAAAATATGCATAGGTGATTTACAAGATTCGCCCTTGCAAAATCTTTCGTTCCATTTTTTTTTCCTTCCCTTTCCTCCACCCCTTCTCCCAGATGGCAAGTAATCCAATATAGGTTAAACACGTTACACAACTAATTTAATAGCACCCTTAAACATAAAGACAAAATAATCTCCTTTGCTCCTAGAATTCCAGAGTCAGAAAACCTCAATCTAAAAAAGAAAAAAGAAAGGAAAAGGAAATTGGAAACCTTGTTTTCCTTCTTTTTATCCTTTCTTTATACCTGTATTTGTACTTTGTACATTTTTCACTTTCTCTTTTGAGTATTATTTACATTTATGTTACTTACTAGAGAGTATAACCTGCATGAGGGTAAGGAGTCTGTCATTCATTTAAAAAAAATTTCCTCATGTGTGATTTAGCTGCCTGCTCTTAGTAAGTAAGAGACAAGTTTAAAAAAAAAAGTTTATTAAAGAAAGGAAGGATTAGCTTCTCAGTCAAAGATAAGGTGATTGTATTGAATTGGTTTCTGATCTCAAATCAAGCAATCTAAACAAGGAATTAACTACTAGTTAGCACCCTCCCAAGGCTCAGATTTATTCCTTCATCCCTGGGGGCACTGATGGAGCCCCCCTTTCCTCCCCCCACTCTCTCTAACTCAATTCACTCTTCTAACTTTGTAACTCCTTAAAAGCAGAGACCCTCTTGCCTTCTCTCTTTTTGTGCCTTTACTCCCCTGTGCCTGACACAGACCTCTCCTGTTCATTCATTGATGCTTTTCCTTTTCTTTGGAGGCCACTTACTTCATCAAACTTTGTTCAAATGGTTACCAGAAGTCTTCGTTTTTGTATAATGGCATGTCCTCGATGAAGAGTTACCTTGCCTTTGCCTAGAATATATATATGTATATATATATATATTTATTATTAAAACTTTTTATTTGCAAAACATATGTATGGGTAATTCTTCAATATTAACCCTTACAAAGCTTTCTGTTACAAATTTTTCCCCCCTACTCCCCACCCCTCCCCTAGATGGCAGGAAATCCACTACATGTTAATTATGTTAAAATATTTGACGAATCAAATATATGTATACATATTTCCACACTTATCATTGTTGTGCATGAAAAATCATATCTACAAGAAAAAAAATCAGAGAAAGGAAACACAATGCAAGCAAACATCAATAGAGAGCATGAAAATGTTATGTTGTGGTCCACATTTCATATCCCTCTCTCTGGGTGTATATGGCTTTCTTCAGTGAACAATTGGAAGTGGTTTGAAACATTTCATTGTTGAAGCAGCCATGTCCATCAGAATTGATTGTCATATAGTATTGTTGTTGCCGTGTATAATGATCTCCTGGTTCTGCTCATTTCACTCAGCATCAATCCATGCAAGTCTCTCCAGGCCTCTCTGAAATCATCCTGCTGGTCGTTTCTTATAGAACAATAATATTCAATAACATTCATATATCATAATTTGTTCAGCCATTCTCCAATTGTGCCTAGAATATTAATGGGCTTTCCCTCTCCCTCTCCCCTATCACATGTGAGTATGATTTGTTCAACTCTTGGTCAGTTTGTGCCCCTGAGCTTTGAGCTTTGGGCTTGTTTTTTGTTTTTTAATTTTTTGGAGGCAGTTGAGGTTGAGCCCAGGGCCACACAACTAGTAAGCGTCTGAGACTCAGTTACTTCTGACTCCATGGGATGTGCTCTATTTACTATGCTACCCAGCTGCCCCTTGGGCTTGTCTTATAAAAGGAGAACCAGAGAATAAGAGATGAAGAAAAGATTATTGAACAAACAGGAACTCTGGTTCCCTATAGTGAAGTTTGTGCAGTCACGATATTATAAGGTCCCTAGGAAACTACATACATCAGAGAACCATGTTACCCCAGAAATGGCAGTGAGTCACTGGGCCAATCTGGGAATGGAGGAATGACGGCTGGCAGCAGTGGCAGAGCCTGGCTCCAGTACAAGGGCTCTTGGATGATACCAAGACCCTCGATAATATTTCCTGAGTGTAGGAGGGATGTCTTGACAATAGAATTCTAGAACAAGTGAAGAATTGGATGGAAATAGTAGGAACCTGAGCCAAGAAGCAGTAAAAGACAGAGAGAGACCTACCATCAAACCTGGACCTCTATATCACTGGTACTACGTTATAGCCTGAGTTAGCTTCAGGGGAAGAGGCCAGCTCTTCTCTAGAAACCCTGAGTTCTTTCTTCATGCAAGGTGGGTCTTAAATCCAGGGTAGGAAGCATTTTAAGTGTGGAAGTCCCTGGGGTGAGGGTGGGGACTCACTAGCCGGGTAGGAGAGTTATCTCAACTTGATTGTGAATCCTATGTGGTTTTACATTTTTTTTTTTGAGGGGAGGAGTAGATCAAGTTAAATTCACACTTCTGCCTACAACTTGAGTTTCCAAAAGGATGACTGACTGCTATTTTTTTAAATTGTATTTTATTTTTCCAAATACATGTAAAGATGGTTTTCAACATTCACTTTTGTAAAACTTTGTGTTCTAAATTTTTCTTCCTCTCTACCTTAACTTCCCCTTCTCCAAGACAGCAAGCAATCTGATATAGGTTAAATATGTGCAATTCTTTTAAAGCTATTTCCATATTTGTCATGTTAGGCAAGAAAAATTATACCAAAAAGGGAAAAACATGAGAAAGAATAAAAATGAACAAACAAAAAGGTGAAAAAAACTATTTCAGTCCATATTCTGACTACTATTCTTATCCTAAAGGTCACCCTGTAGGTTGTGGGTATTCATACTATTATAGCTCAGAACCCTTTCTTGGTGTGCTTTCCCATTAATAATCATCCAATAGACTAAGCTTGTAGCAAAGACATTTACCAAGATGAGGTAGTAATAAGAAAAGTTTATACAAAATAACCCCTCTGGAGTAAGACTGGAGTACCCTCTCTCATAAGAGAAGTGGTCTCCAAAGTATAATCCAATAGGAAAGTATGTAAAATACATGTAAAGTAACATAACTTTTGGTGCTAGAAGTATTTTTTCTCTTTCATGAGTCCATATAGTTCCCCTTTTTTTTTTGGTGTGTGTAGTTTTCTATTGGACTACCAGGGTCGGCTTCCTTCTTGAGTTAAGAGCACTTCTCTCCATCTTAAAGAATCAAATTATCTCCTTCCTTGAGTGACCATTGTTCCAGATCTGTACCTATCCTCAGTGTCCCTCTGCTCCTGGATAGGAACATTGGTTTCTGTTGGTTTAGTCAGTGAGAGAAAGAAAGGAGAGAAAAATTTCCTCCTAGTTATTTCCCTTTCTTTCCTTTTCCCCATACCCTTCCCTCCTTTATGCTTTTTGGAACTAGCTTAAGGCTCTGTCTCCTCAATTCTGAAACTGATATACTTCTGAACTTGGAGACTTCTACCAAAGAATTGGTGACATCTCAAACTGACTTGATGTTTTTCTACAGAGGACAAGTGGCATATCTGTGTTTCTCAGCCAATCAAAAGATGTTTCCTGTGTGGTATCAGTTGTCTTTAATCAGGTGACCAAAACCTCATCATTCTTTGGATTCCCTCCTCCTTTCCACCCCCCTCCATTCCCCAATATTGCAGGTCTTAGGAAAATTCCTTAAACAACTACTTTGTGATTATAATCTAGCACTGTTTAAGTGATTGATTAATTTTGGGCCCCAATTGGGTGATGGAGGAACCAAATCTTCCTTCCTCATATTTAATATCTTGCAATTACATTCTGGGTTTTTTTGATTACATTAATTGAGGTAGGACTTGAGACCTCCTCCTTTACATTGATTGTTAGTATGAGTACTCATTTGGAACCTGAAAATCCTTTCACTTTTTGGCAAAGACCTAAATATGACCCAAATTCTGATGTTTCCATCAGAAACCTTTGATGGAACAAACACACACACACACAAAATTGTGATTATTGTTTAAACTCTTGAGATAGAACTCAATACCCATAAACCCAGAGTTTGGTTCTGGGTCATGAATTACATTTGTATTTTCTTCAGCTCTATCACATTGCCTTGCAAATAAGAGGAATTTAACAAATACATTTTCTTTTTCTGATGGAGGAAAAGAGGGAGGGAGGAGCCAATTACTACCAATTCTGCAAGTCAGAGGCAGAGCTCTGACTAAGGAGAAGACAAAGTAGGTAAATGTCGGGGGCACAACATTAAATGGGGAGCAATTAGGAACACAATATTACTTTTTACACATCCATCTATCTTTAATGTCAGAAATTCTGCTCTCTGTGACACAGAGGTATTCATTTTGTGTTGTCATCATGAACTACATCAAAGGCTTCACATTTCTTGTGGTCAGTAACACAGCAGTGAAATTTTCAAGCCTACTTAGAGTATACAAATGGGAGTATACAAATGGCCTGTGCCAGCTTTTCTTTAACAAAAAGTTTGCCTTTTCCTTTCAATTCAGAATACATTTTTAAAAAAAGTTACAGATTTTCATTTATATCTTGGTTTTTATATAGGCTGCCCCAAAAGTTTTAGATCCTTAAAGTTTTAATCTATAATGCCTTTAAATTATAGAAGCTATAATCAGTACTCAGTCAACAAACATTTATTAAGTGCCTACTGTATGTCAGTCATTGTGTTAAGTACTCTGGATATAAAAAGAAACTCTCGAAAAACCATTTGAACTTTTACATTCATTTAATTTTGGGAATTTTGAATAATAGAAATTTAATTTGAACAAAATGGGGGTAGCCTGTGATTATGCACTGTATGTGAAATACTTTTTGGATGATGCTTTTTTCATACTAGTGGACTGGAAAAGAGATTCTTGTGCTTGGCTACATCGGTCTCCTCATCTATATCTTTTCGACTTTTTCTTGTAGGGTTACAGAAAAACTATCGTGTTTGCATCAAAACTTTGGGTTTTGGATGCTCTAAAGACTAGGATTACAAATGCAGTTCTTTTAGGCAGTGGGTAACAGCTAATACAAGTTTTCACAAAGTACAAAATTTGAGTAAAGTAATGTATAGCATAAGATGGTGATTATGTTGAATTTTAATAAGTGATATAAATATCTTAAAATTTTTTAATTTGTGGGTATGCTTGTAGCATTTATACTTCTATAGTTACAGTTTCCTCTTGCATCCTTTCTTTCTGCCAGTGTCATCTCTTACCATGGAATAATTTATTTTTTAATTCAGAGAAAATTAATTCAAAAAAACTGATCAACATACTAGGAAAAAAAATGTTTTATGTGATTTTCCACATCTGTGTATTTCCTATCTTCCAAGTCATAGAGCACATGGAATGCTCAGAGTTAGGAAGACCTGAATTTAAAATCCCAGTCTTATGCATTCACTGTGTGACTATGGGCAAATCACTTAATGTATATAGCTAGCTGCTTCAGTTTCTTCAAATACAAATGGAAATCATATAATAACTATCTCCCAGGGCTGATATGAAGATCAAATTTTATATTATCTGTAAAGTACTGAGCACAGTACCTGGCACATAATACCAGGTGCTTGACAAATGTTTGTTCTCTTCCATTCCTGTGTGTTTTTCACAATACTTAATTTTGATTGTTTTGTGATTTTTAAAAATTTATTTTGTACCAGTCATTGCATAATTGTTTTCTTGACTCTGCTTACTTTACCTTGCAGTAATTTAAGTCTTCCATGCCTCTTTGCATTTATCACATTTGTTCTTTCTTACAGCATGGTAATATTCCATTACATTCATGAACCATAATTTGTTTATTAACATCCATTTGGTTTCCAGTTCTTTGATACCATGAAAAATATTGCTACAAATATTTTGATGCTTGTGGAATTCTTCTTTTTGCCTACTTGGTGGCAAGTGTCTAGAATTCTGAGCTCGAAATCAGAAAGATGAGTTCAAATCTACCCTCAGATACTTCCTAGCTATATGACCCATGGCATGTCATTAACTTCTATTTGTCTCAGTTTCTTCTTCTTCTTCTTTTTATTTTTATTTTATTAAAGCTTTTTATTTACAAAACATATGCATGAGTAATTTTTCAACATTGACCCTTGCAAAAGTGTCTCAGTTTCTTAATCTGTAAAATGGATAGCACCTCCTCTCAGGGTTGTTGTGAGGATCAAATAATATAATAATTGAAAAATGCTTAGGACAGTGCCTGGCGAACAGTAGATACTCTATAAATGGTGTTATTATTATTGTTAATGATTTCCTTGGGGTAAATGTCTCATAGTGGAATCTCTGGGTTAAAGGACATAGATATTTTAGTCACTTTATTTGCATAATTACAAATGACTTTCCAGAATGATCATACTGTTTCACAGCTTTAGCTTTCCTCAGCCCTTCTAAACTGCCATCTTTTGTCACCATTGCCAATCTGCTGGGCAGGAGGTAAAACTTCCAGAGTGTTTTGATTTGCATCTCCCTTATTATCAGTGATTTCTATAACTCACTAATAGGAGAAATACAAATAAAAATTTCCTTCAAGAGTATATTTATTCTTTTTATTAATAGTTTGCAATTTTTCTTTCGAGAATTGTTTATTTGTATACTTTGAATACTTCTTGATTGAAGAATGTCTTTTGGACTTACAGAGTTCTGTTAGTTGTTCATATATTTGAATACCAAATCTTTATCAATTTTTCCCTGAATCACTTCCCTTCTTATCCTAAATGAGTCATTTTTTTTTTTCAAATCCAGAAACTTTTCAATGTCCTGCAATCAAAATTATCTATTTTATCTTTTGTAATTGCCTCTGTCCTTTGTTTAAAAATTCATTCCCGTGCCTATAGCTGGGAAAGATATATGAATTGTGGGCAGCTAAGTGGTGCAGTGGATAGAGCACCAGCCCTGAAGTAAGGAGGACCTGAGTTCAAATCTGGTCTCAGACACTTAACATTCCCTAGCTGTGTGACCCTGGGCAAGTCACTTAACCTCAATTGCCTCAGCAAAAAAAAAAAAAAAGATATATGAATTGTATTTCTTATACTTTTTATGTTGTGAATTTTAATATTCAGGTGACAATTTTAAATTTATTATGGAATATGGTCTGCAATATACCCTCCATTTATTAAGTACATACTATATGTAAAACAATATGTTCAGCTTAAAGGAAGCAGAGGCACAAAGAGAAAAACAAATAAATCTCTCTAGGAGTTTACTTTCTACTGGGAAATGTCACATGTACCTAAACTAGTGAACATAAGGTAAATTAAAGAGAAAAAGGAATAATTGTGTGGTTCAGAAAGATTATTTGTAGTGGGAATGGCAACTGAGACTTGAAGAAAGAATTCTGAGAGACAGAGATGAGGAGTGAGTGTATTCCAGCCATGGGGATCTGATTGTGAAAATTCATGGAGTTGAGTGATGGAATATCAAGTTCAAAGGATAGCTAGTTGGTCTGTTTGGCAGGGATTAGTATGAAATGAGGCTGAAAAGGTATACCAGAGCCTTATTTTAGAGAATTCTATAATGGCAGACTAAGAAGTTTGCATTTTATAGGACAGGCAAAGGGGAATTGCTAAAAAAATTTGATTTGGTGTGTGTAGACATCTGTTTTAGAAAGATTCTTTGGGCAGCTGTGTAGAAGATAGTTTAGAGAAGGGAGAATGGATGGAAGGAAATGAATTTGGAGTATGAAGAAGACCAATTTATTATAGCAAACTGGAATGTGAAGCAATAAGGGTTTCTAAATTGGGAGAAGGGGATAGATACAGCTTGTAAAAGTAGAATCATCCTTTGCCAATTAATTGAGTTTGAGAGAGCAGATAAAGAAGGAAACAAAGAATAACCCCAAAGGTTACAAATGTGAGTGATTAGGAAGAGAGTAGTAGCCTCAACAGAAATAGGGAAATTGAAAGAAGGGCTGATTTAGAGAGAAAGATAATGAATTTGATTTTATATATGTTCAGTTGGAAATGCTGATGGGAGCTCCACGTGGTGGTATTATTAGGTATTTGGAAATGTGAGACTAGAATTCAGAACAGAGATTATATAGCTGGATGGAAATTCAGGCTTGGGAGTCACCTGCAACAGAGGTGATAATTGGCTGAATCTCTGGGAATAAATGAGATCAAACAAGGGAGAGAAGAGGGCCTATTATTGATTCTTGGAGGCATATCTATGATTAGGGAATAGGAGATAAATGGTGAATCAGTAAAGGAGACTTGAGACAGAAAGGTTAGACATTTAGGAGAGTCAAGACATAGCAGTGATAAATAGAAGCTAATGGAGTAAAGTATTTTGGAAGAGGGGCTAGAATTTCAAAAATTAATCTAAGATGAAGAGGATGTGGAATGAGAAAAGGCCTTCAGGTTTAACAGTTAAGAGGTCATGGATAGACTTTGTTAGGTTGTGGGTAAACTTGAGTCTTTTTTTCCCTTAAAAAAAAAAAAAACCAAAAACTTAGGGGAAGCTAGATGGTATGGTGGATAGAATACCAGCCCTAAAGCTAGGAGCACCTGAGTTCAAATCTGCTCTTAGACACTTAATACTTCCTACCTGTGTAAGCCTGGGCAAGTCACTTAACCTCAATTGCCTCAGCAAAAGCAAACAAAAAACCATATTTATTTATTTTTAATACACATTGCTTTATGAATCATGTTAGGAGAGAAAAATCAGAGCAAAAGGAAAAACCATGGAAGAAAAAACCAGAAAAAAGAAGTGAACATAGCATGTGGTGATTTACAGTCAATCTCCATAGTTCTTTTTCTGGATGCAGATGGCATTTTCAGTCCAAATTCTGTTGGGATTGCTTTGGTTCACTGAGCCACTGAGGAGAACCAAGTTTTTCATAGTTGATTATTGCACATTCTTGCTGTTATTGTGTACAATATATTCCTGGTTCTACTCGTTTTGCTCAGCATCAGTCCATGCAAATCTTTCCAGGCCTTTCTAAAATCAGTTTGTTCATCAATTTTTATAGAACAGTAATATCCCATTATCTTCGTACACCACAGCTTATTCAGCCATTTCCCAATTGATGGGCATATACTAATTTTCCAATTCTTTGTTGCTACAAAAAAGCTGCTATAAACATTTTTGCATATGTGAGTCCTTTTCCTTCCTTTATGATTTCCTTGGGATACAGACTCAGTAATGGTACTGCTTTGTCAAAGGCTATATACAGTTTTATAACCCTTTGGGCATAGTTCCAGACTGCTCTCTAAAATAACTGGATCATTTCACAATTCTGTCAACAATGCACATCCCTCCAACATTTGTCATTATCTTTTCTTGTCATCTTAGTCAATCTGAGAGGTGTGAGGTGGTACTTCAGAGTTGTTTTAATTTGCATTTCTCTAATCAATAGTGATTTAGAGCATTTTTCATATAACTATAGATGACTTTAATTTCATCATCTGAAAATTGTCTTGTTTATAATCTTTATTTATATTGTTCGTTTTCTTTAGTCTTTTGGCTGAAAGGTACCATGCAAGCCCAAGTGTTACTATTATTGACATTTTTTGCCACCATAATTCAGCTGTCTTCTCCTTCCTCACTGAATTTTCATTTTGAAGAAGACCTTGGACCGGCTATATGGACTTCACTCTTCATATTTTACTGCTACCTACCCCTTCCTTTTTCCCTTTTATGTATTATCTTTGGGCAGTTTGGTGATGCAGCGTCCCCTAATCAGGAAGATTCACCTTCCTGTGTTCAAATCTAGCCTCAGAAACTTACTGGCTGTGTGACTCTGGTCCCTGTTTGCCTCAGTTCCTCCTTTGTAAAATGAGATGGAGAAGAAAATGGCAAATGGCTCCAATATTTTTGCTAAGAAAACCCCCAATAGGATTTTGACTGGACAACAGCAAACTTCCCCCATTAAAAGGTAAGCTCCCTGAGGACAGGGACAATTCTTTATTTTTTTGGGGGGGTTGGAGAGTTGGATTCTTCGTCCTAATGTTCTGTATAGTGCTTGGCACATAGGAAACTTTTAATAAATACTTGCTGACGGCTTCCATTACTGAAAATCAGCAGAGATTCTCTAGCAACAGATATTCCTCTGGAAAATATGACAGAAGCACCCCAGTTAGGAAATAGATTTTTTTTTTCATGTCATCCAGTCTCTGAGGGTAAGCAACCCCAGTCACTTTGATGATCTGGCCAACAGAGCAAAAAGAAAAAAATGGCACAGGGCGGAAAGAAACTCACTCTTTTTTGCCTTCCAGCAGGGGAATATGTTCAGCTGTTATGCATTTAGTGAAATCTGGCACATGTGCAAAACTCTCCTCCCCTTCCTTTTTCGTTCTATTCAGCAACATTTCAAAAGAAGTCTGAAATGGGAAGAGATGGCACAGTCTGCTACATAATAATGGGAACCCCTGCTTTGCAAAACTGTCTCAGCTTTCCATCTGTAAAATGGGGGTGGTAACACTTTACCTACTTTGTGTTAAGGATGCATGACAGACAGTTGTGTCAGGTGCTCTGAGTTCTTTGGAAGGGAGTCTGAAACTTTATGGAGATGATAATTGCTGTTGTGTGTCCTCTGTTATTAGGGGAAGTCCCAAAGCTGAGAAGGGATCTTTGTCTGTCCTCTGGGATGGGGTAGATCCTTGCAGGCCGGTTCATTCTCAGTAAGTATTCACAGGAATACCCTTAGTAATCCCAGTTGTAGCATGAATTCTCATCTACATGCTTATGATTCATGATGGGAAAAAATAGCATTTAGTAGAAAGAGTGATTTGACGTCAGAGAGGAAGAGCTTGCCTTTTTCTGAGCTGCTAAAATTATCCCCATTTTGATGAGGATGAATGGGACCTAGCCTTGAGCATCTTTGCAGAGGCAACTTTCGTATCCAGGCATGGTTCTTGGCATTGTGCATTATGTAGGGACTGGGAGTGGAAGAGCATACCAACTAGACAGAGTTTTTAGACCTGACTTGTGTTTTTATTGGTACTGGGAATCACAGTGAAGAAACTCCCTGTGCCAAAGCAGATCCACAAGTCCTCAGCAATATATAGTCTTAGTGAGTTGCCTAGGGTGTGGAAAGATTAAGTGATTGCTCAGGGTCATGCAGTCAGAATGTGTCAGAAGCATGATTTGAAGACAGAAAGAAGGAGGGCAACCTATGTTGGGTGTTCCTGGGCTATGCATTTCATCCCTCGGTGTCTAAGAATACAAATTAAATTGAACATATAAAGAAAATATAATTAGGAAAGTAATCCTGTTTACAATTTGAAAAATAGAAGCATTCCAGTCAGATAGACATAAATAACATTTTATTATTTGCTATGCAGGATTATCTGCAGTATTATTGTACTCTATTGAAGTGGTAAAGTGGAATTTTTTTTTTGGATGATATTGTGTTAATTGAATCAATTTCTGAAACATTGTAGAACTTCCTGGAAGAGATGTATAATCACTCAAAAGAGTTTTGACCCCTCTGTCTATATAGGAAAAACCCGGAGGATGGAGAAGGTCTATGGCCCAGATTTCAATATGAATTTAAATGGACATCTTCTAGAGCTTGTTACCTGTATGTATTCCTGGAAAAGACAATAAACTGGACTATGAGTTAGACCTAAATTTGAACAACAAAAAGAAAATGGGCAGAACTGCCTTCAGGTAATTACAAAGTTTCTTGACTGATCTCAGGGTCCTAGGAAAGCAAAGGGGCATCTTTTTAATTCTGACATTCTAATGGTGTCACCATATGTCAGCAAGACACATAATAAAACTATCTCAGAAGTGAAGTGAACAGAACCAGGAGATCATTGTACACATCAATAGCAAGATTATACTATTGAGGGGTAAGAGATACCCTGACAGTGATGGGGTCCCTAGGCCAGTGTCACAGGTTTTTGCTATTTTCCTGTACAATAATCTCCTGGTTCTGCTTATTTCATTTAGCATCAGTTCATGTAAGTCTCTCCAGGCCTCTCTGAAATCATTCTGCTGATCATGTCTTATAGAAAAATAATATTCCATAACATTCATATACTATACCATAACTTATTCAGCTAACTGATGGCTGAAGTTATTCTCTAACCGATGGACATCCACTCAGTTTCCAGTTTCTTGCCACTACAAAAAGGGCTGCTATAAACATTTTTACACATGTGTGTCCCTTTCCCTCCTTTAAGATTTCTTTGGGATATAAGCCCAGTAGACACACTGTTAGGTCAAAGGGTATGCACAGTTTGACAGTCCTTTGGGCATAGTTCCAAATTGCTCTCCAGAATGGTTGGATCCGTTCACAATTTTGTGGAGAATTTAAAGGAGGATTCAGACAAGAGAAATCCAGGAAAGGCAAGAAGGGATATGTTGTGATCTGCATTACGGAAAGCAACTTTCAAATTGAGAAGATCCCGGTTACATTTGAACAATTGGGAATTGATCATATAGACAGAGCTAGAATCAGTGAGAATCAGAAATTGCAGGAAGATTTGTAAGACTATCTTAGGGAGTGAGCAGCAGGGTATTGGAATTTACTCCATGTTGCTCTTGGTCCTTCATTTAAAAAAAATTTATTAAAGCTTTTTAGTTGTAGAACATTTGAGTGATTTTTCTACATTGATCTTTGCAAAATTTTTTGTTCCAAATTTTTTCCCTCCTTCCCCTCACCCTCACCCCTAGATGATAGGTAGTCTAATACATGTTAAATATGTTAAAAATATATAATAAATCCAATATATGTATACATATCTATGTGGTTATCTTGCTGCACAAGAAAAATCGGATCTAGAAAGAGAAAAAAAAAAAAAAAACAAACCTGAGAAAGAAAACAAAATGCAAGCAAACAACAACAGAAAGAATGAAAATGCTATGTTGTGGTCCACACCCAGTTCCCACCTGCCTCTTGTCTGGGTGTAGATGGCTCTCTTTATCACTGAACAATAGGAACTGGTTTGAATCACCTCATTGTTGAAAAGAACAATGTCCATCAGAATTGATCATCATATAGTATTGTTGTTGTCATGTATAATGATCTCCTGGATCTGCTCATTTCACTCAGCATCAGTTCATGTAAGTCTCTCCAGGCCTCTCTGAAATCATCCTGCTGGTCATTTCTTATAGAACAATATTCCACAACATCCATATACCATAATTTATTCAGCCATTCTCCAATTGCTGGGCATCTATTCAGTTTCCAGTTTCTAGCCACTACAAAAAGGGCTGCCACAAACATTCTTGCACACGTGGGTCCCTTTCTTTCCTTTAAGATCTGCTGGGTCAAAGGGTATGCACAGTTTGATAACTTTTTGAGCATAGTTCCAGATTGCTCTCCAGAATGGTTGGATCCATTCACAGTTCCACCAATGTATCAGTGTCCCAGTTTTCCCACATCCCATCCAACATTTGACATTATCTTTTCCTGCCATTTTAGCCAATCTGACAGGTATGTGGTGGTATCTCACAGTTGTCTTAATTTGCATTTCTCTGATCAATAGTGATTTGGAGCACCTTTTCATATGATTGGAAATAGTTTCAATTTCTTCCTCTGAAAATTGTCTGCTCACATCTTTTGATCATTTATCAATTGGAGAATGGCTTGAAATCTTATAAATTTGAGTCAATTCTCTATATATTTTAGAAATGAGGCCTTTATCAGATCCTTTGAATATAAAAAATGTTTTCCCAGTTTATTGCTTCCCTTTTAATCTTGTCTGCATTCATTTTGTTTGTACAAAAACTTTTAAACTTGATATAGTCAAAATTATCTATTTTGTAATTAATGATGATCTCTAGTTTTTCTTTGGTCACAATTCCTTCCTCCACAGATCTGAGAGGTAAACATTTTTTTTTTTTTTTTTGTCCTTCATTTTTGAACAGGACTAATGACATCATGATGTTGGAGTAAAATAGTAGATGATGTTTGGTGATTTGCACATGAATTGGATTTCAGTGAGGCAAGTTGTACAAAGTTATCAATCTTACTCTCTCTAAGTGTCATCCAAGTCCAGTGTCAGGACAACAATCAAAATGCGTGGTGATAGATTTTGACACAATGGTAATTTTGGTGTCTGATCAAACTCTAAGAGCCTGCTTCAGCTGCCTTCATGGCCATTGGAACAAATTGTTCTTATCTGTTCATTCCTCTGGGGGATATCTTCCCATGCTTGAGGTAGACATTCCCCTAACTCAAGAATAGGTTTGAGAAACTGTGTATACCCTTTGACCCAGCAACATTTCTATTGGGCTTATATCCCAAAGAAATCATAAAGGAAGGAAAGGACCCCACATGTGCAAGAATGTTTGTGGCAGCTCTTTTTGTAGTGGCTAGAAACTGGAAACTGAATGGATGCCCTTCAATTGGAGAATGGCTGAATAAATATGGTCTATGAATATTATGGAATATTATTGTTGTATAAGAAGCGACCAGCAGGATGATTTCAGAGAGACCTGGAGAGACTTGCATGAACTGATGCTGAGTGAAGTGAGCAGAACCAGGAGATCATTATACTTGGCAACAACAATCCTATATGATGATCAATTCTGATGGACATGGCTCTCTTCAACAATGAAATGTTTCAAACCACTTCCAATTGTTCAGTGAAGAAAGCCATATACACCCAGAGAGAGGGATATGAAATGTGGACCACAACATAACATTTTCATGCTCTCTATTGATGTTTGCTTGCATTGTGTTTCCTTTCTCTGATTTTTTTTTCTTGTAGATAGGATTTTTCTTGCACAACAATGATAAGTGTGGAAATATGTATACATATATTCGATTTGTCAAGTATTTTAACATAATTAACATGTAGTGGATATCCTGCCATCTAAGGGGAGGGGTGGGGAGTAGAAGGGAAAAATTTGTAACAGAAAGCTTTGTAAGGGTTAATGTTGAAGAATTACTCATACATATGTTTTGAAAAAAAAAATAGGTTTGAAACCTCTAGGTTACCTTCAACCTGGTTTAGCCCTATCTGCCAAAGCAGTTTTACTGGGGTATGGCCATGTACCTGCTGCAGCTTCTTGGATCTATGGGTGAGAGGTGACAAGTAGACGCCAAAGGTGGATAAGCAACCCTGAAAATGGCTCAGCAAGCCTAACATAAGGGGTGGTCTTCCATGGGCACACCCCAAGCCACATACTTTGGAGTATCTGAATCCCACTGGCTAATCCCTTTTCAAGAATCTAGAGGGTATAGTTGTTAGAATATTGGGCCTGGGGAAGGGAAACCTGAGTTCAAATTCAGCTTCAAATATTTCCTAGCTGCCTTATTCTGAACAAGTCACATGCCTTTTGTTGAACTGAGTTTCTTCAAATGTAAAATAGGCATAATAATAGCACCTACCTCCTGGGGATGTTATGAAGATAAAATGAGATAATATTTGCACAGTTCCAAGCCAGTTCACTTAAAAATATATATGTTTCCTTCCTTTCTCCCTCTTTCTCACCCTTCCTTCCTCTTTTTCTTTTCTTTCTTTCTGAAGGTTGACTGGCAGATGAGAAAGATGGGCTGAATCCCAGCAAAGAACATATTCTTGAGCAGATAGATCATTCATCGAAAGGTCTACTTCTGGTCACTTCTGAAGTGATATTCTCCATTTGAATCAATCTTTTACCCTTCCTGCTTTGTGACTGCCAACCTTTTTTAGCTTGAGGATTCATCTTTAAGGTCAGATTTGAAGGGCACTCAATCTTCAAGCTAAACAAAGATAAGAATGATAATGCATAGAAATTTTCAGACCCTTTTCAAAGAGGGGGGGTCCTCTCTGGCTCCTCCAGTGAGTCTGGGGCCTTCAGAGAGGGAGCCATTGTAGTGAATTAATGGCTCTATGAGATCTGGTCTGTATTCTTCTGTAGGTAGATTTTGTATCTCCATCCCAGATTCTGGCATTGTGCTCTATAAGCACTAGGAGCTAAGGAAATGTTTTTTCAATTGAATTGAATTCCTCCTCCCTTATAGATAGCAACTTAATAAAAAAAATTCCCTTTTTAATTGTGAACTTGAGACACCAACAATAATAGTTAGCACTTTTATTGCTCTTTAAGGTTTACAAGATATTTTACAAATATTATCTCATTTGATCTTCACAACAACCTTGGGAGGTACATGCTATTATCCCCATTTTACAATTGAAGAAACTGAGTCAGATAAAGTCGATGCTACTTATCCAGGGTCACGAAGCAAGGAAACATCTGAAACTGAATTTGAATAAATAAACCCAAGCACTTCAGTGTGACAGAAGAAGAACAACAACAACAAAAAAAGAGGATTTATGTGACATCATGATCTTTTGTTTTATATATATATATATGTATATATATATGTATGTATATATATAATATATAAAGGATGCTCTAGTAGGACTCCTTCTTATTGTGGGCAAAGAGCATTCTAATCAAGTAAATGTATGTGGATTCCTCTATGGCCCCAACAAAACATGTGTGAATATCCTCTGACTGCTTCCTGTTAGCCACAATGACTCAGGAGATTCTACTGTGTGCTGATTAAAAAAATTTTTGTTAAAATAATTTTTTCATCATAATAAACATTAATTGCCTCTCCTTCCTCAGCCCTATCAACTGGAAAAGAAAAAAAGGAACAACAAAATCTTTGTAACATATTTGCATAGTTGATAAAAACAAATTCTCTTATTGGCCATATCCAAACATATATATCTCTTTCTGCATATTTAGTTCATCATCCCTCTGTCAGGAGTAGCATTTTTCATCACTGGTCCTCTGGTATCACGATTGGTCATTACTTTGATCAGAGTTCTTAAGCCTCAAAATTGCTTATTTTTACAATAATGCTATTATAGAATCATTTTCCTAATTCTGCCCATTTCACTCTGCCTCACCTTATACAAATCTTCTCAGGTTTCTCTGAAGTTTTTCTCTTCATTTCTTATAGTAAAATAACATTTCGTTATAATACATAACATAATTTGTTCAGTTATTCCCTGAATAATGAGTCTCCCTTAATTTCCAGTTCTTTGCCACATTGAAATAAATGGCCAGGAATATTTTTGTACATCTAAAACTCTTTCCTTTTTTTGATCATGTTGAGATATGGTCCTAGTAAGATCAAGGAATTTTATAACCTTTGGGACACATCCCCAAATTGTTTTTCACAATGGCTAGTACTTATTCGCACCTTTACCAACAGGACAATATGTATCTGAATCCTCATAGCCTCTCCAACATTTGTCATTTTTCATTTTTTGGTCATTTTTGCCAATCTGAAGCCCATGAGTTAGAAATTCAAAAAATCT
Source organism: Myrmecobius fasciatus (assembly GCA_023553655.1). Classification (NCBI taxonomy): domain Eukaryota; kingdom Metazoa; phylum Chordata; class Mammalia; order Dasyuromorphia; family Myrmecobiidae; genus Myrmecobius; species Myrmecobius fasciatus. The sequence continues at coordinate 92,375 of JAJPUD010007174.1, read as the reverse complement.
TTTAATTGATTGCTGAGGCAGAATTCCAGAGATATTCTATGGGAATAACTCACAATTTAGTACTTCCTTTTATAATTTGGGGGATAGTTTCCAATTGTTTGCTACAAGAAATGAATGATCAGGAATATTTTTGTTCATCTAAAACCTTTTCCTTTTTCTTTGATCTCTTTAGGATACAGTCCCAGTAGGATCAAGGAGTTTTATAATCTTTGGGGCACAGTTCCAAATTGTTTCCCACAATGGCTGGTACCCATTCACACCTTCACCAGTCTCATAATATGTGTCTGAATCCTCATACCCTCTCCAACATTTATCATTTTCCTTTCTTTGGCCAATCTGAAGCCCATGAGTTAGAAACTCAAAAAATCTTTTAATTGATTGCTGAGGCAAAATTCCAGAGTTATATCATAGGAATAACCCACTATTTAGAACTTCCTCCTATAATTTGGGGAATTTGTTGGAGATACAGCTTGGAAAATCAGATGAGGCAAACAGTCTTAACCCCTCTCAGCCCCATATACTATATTTGGAAGCATATGTCCTACCTATTTAGGCTTGTGTCTGGGATGGAGTCATCTCTCTTTTTTGTGCTTTTTCTTCTCCAGTTAGGTGACTGAACAGCAACTTTGATATAAAGGAATCTAGATGAACATATGAATTTCAGAAGACCACAAGATCCTGGGAGGCAAGTGAGAACCTTGTGGTTGGTTATGGCAGTAGCAGCAGAAGCAAGAGCCAGCTGGGGAAGAGTCAGCCTCAGAGGGAGAAAAGATCACAATTGGTGACTGATCGGACTGTGCTCAGTAGAGGTGAAATGTGAAATGGGTAATTAGCAGAATTGCCAAACTGTATTACGTCTTGATTGGGCTTACTACCAGCCTTTCAGCAGATTGTAACCTGGCTATATATTGAGTTTCCAAATCCTATTTAAATCATTCAGTTAATGTTTGCAGTGATTTTCATGCATATTGATGCTGCTTTTTTTGTGGGGGAATTAAAAGGACTTGTCTTGTGTTTGATTTAAAAGATGCATTGGGTTCTTCTTTTTGTCTCTCTTATTTTGAAGAAACCCTAGAATGTAATTATCCCTGAAATATCTGGGAGTGAAGGTCGTGAGACAATAAATGTAAGAACTGGGAAACCTGCTTCTTTTTTTCCCCTTTATTAAAGCCTTTTATTTTTCAAAACATACACATGGATAATTATTCAGTATTGACCCTTGCAAAACCTTTTGTTCCTAACTTTTTCCCCTTCCCCTAACCTCTTCCCCTAGATGGGGAATATCCAATATCTGTTAAACATGGTAGAAATATATGTTAAATCCAATATATGCACACATATTTATACAATTATCTTGCTGCACAAGAAAAATCAGATCAAAAAGGAAAAAAATGAGAAAGAAAACAAATTGCAAGCAAACATTAACAGAAAGCATGAAAATGCTATGTTGTGGTTCACACTCAGTTCTCACAGGCCTCTCTCTGGGTGTATATGGCTTTCTTCATCACTGAACATTTAGAACTGGTTTGAAACATCTCATTGTTGAAGAGAACCATGTCCATCAGAATTGATCATCATATAGTCTTGTTGTAGCCATGTATAATGACCTCCTGGTTTTGCTCATTTCACTTAGCACCAGTTCATGTAAGTCTCTCCAGGCCTCTCTAAAATCATCCTGCTGGTAATTTCTTACAGAACAATAATATTTTATAACATTCATATACTATAACTTATTCAGCCATTCTCCAACTGATGGACATCCATTCAATTTCCAGTTTCTTGCCACTACAAAAAGAGCTGCCACAAACATTTTTGCACATGTGGGGCCCTTTCCCTCCTTTAATATCTCTTTGGGATATAAGCCCAGAAGAAACTCCCTGATGGATCAAAGGGTACACATAGTTTGATGACTCTTTAGTCATAGTTCCAAATTGCTCTCCAGAATGATTGGATACATTCACAACTCCACCACGATGTATTAGTGTCCCAGTTTTCCCACATCCCCGCCAATATTCATTATTATCTTTTCCTGTCATTTTAGCCAATCTGAGAGGTGTATAGCAGTATCTCAGAGTTATCTTAATTTGCATTTCTCTGAACAATTGTGATTTAGAACACCTTTTCATATGACTAGAAATAGTTTCAATTTCTTCATTTGAAAATTGTCTTCATATTCTTTGACCATTTATCAATTGGAGAATGGCTTGAATTCTTATAAATTTGAGTCAATTCTTTATATATTTTAGAAATGGGGCCTTTATCAGAACCTTGAAATGTAAAAATGTTTCCCCAGTTTGTTACTTCCCTTCTAATCTTGTCTGTATTAGCTTTGTTTGTACAGACTATTTAACTTAATATAATCAAAATTATCTATTTTGTGATCAATAATTATCTCCAATTCTTCTTTGGTCACAAATTCCTTCCTCCTCCACAGATCTGAGAGATAAATTATCCTATGTTTTTCTAATTTGTTTATAATATTCCTTATATCTAGATCATGAACCCATTTTGACCTTATCTTGGTATATGGGGTATTAGGTGCAAGTAAATGCCTAGTTTCTTGCATAGTAGTTTCCAGTTTTCCTACTTCTCCTTTTGAAAAGTTAGGTTTCCTTAGAGCTAAACCTTGGGCAAGCCATAATGGCAGGTGAAGGATAGGGATTATCTTAAGTGTCCAGCTTCTAGTTCTACAGCCAAGCAGTGCCTAGCTATCTGCTGTGTTACATATAATTTTTAAAAAGTGTACGTTACATTTGACAAGATATTAATTGAATTACCTTGTTTTTTGGGTCTCCTTTTGGAGTATTCTATTTCTATCAATGTGTGTGCAAAGGCCTTGGCTTGGACCCAGGACTTCTACTCTTTGTGATCTTCCCTATCATGGGGATTCAACTCTGCTCCCAGAACTGACCCTCATCTTGCTCTCATTTTTCTGCTTTGTTTGTATTTTGGTGATTAAAGTTATTAGCCTTTCCCCTCTGCCAGATGAAGCTGTGATAGCACCATCTTGGCTACAGCTGTTAACTCTTGCCTAACCCACACCGGAAGACCCAGACATAGCTTGGGCACATTGTCTAATTTTGCAGTGCTTCAGTTTTTTTCAACTGTAAAAACACGGGCAACAATTCCTGTTCCTCAGTGGGGTAGGACAGTAAACAAGATAAAGGAGATTGGAAGTATTTGATCCTTTGGAAAAGACAGTGTTCTAGCACTTTGAGATTTTATGTTCTGGAGTTCTAAATTTTTCTTTCCTTCCTTCCTTCCTTCCTTCCTTCCTTCCTTCCTTCCTTCCTTC
>JAJPUD010007174.1:70769-89070 GCA_023553655.1 Myrmecobius fasciatus | reverse complement strand
CCTTCCTTCCTTCCTTCCTTCCTTCCTTCCTTCCTTCCTTCCTTCCTCCCTTTCTTCCTCCCTACTTTCCTTTCTCCCTCCTTCCTTTTCTTCCTCCCTCCCTTCTTTCTTTCCTTCTTCTTTCCCTCCCTCCCTCCCTCCTTCTCTTCCTCCTTCCCTCCCTTTCTTCCTCCCTCCCTTTGTCCCTTTGTCCATTCCTTCCTTCCTTCCCTTCTTCCTTCCTTCCTTCCTTCTTTTCTCATATGAATCAGATGGAAGGGGAGTTGAAGAAAAAATTCCTTTTTGCTATTCAAAAGCTAATTTGCCCAGATTCCCCAATTTCCTCACACTCAAGAATCCAAACTGGCATTTGTTTGGGGGACTTGACTTAAGGGACAGAACAAAAACTGAGCATCTTTTCCATGGAGAATCTCTGGGGCAACCAGAACCCCCCTGCAAAGCTCAAACTGTGGTGCCTGACAAGAAAATGGCTCATTTGTCTAATACAAACTTGGAGGATTGTAGAGTTCAAACTCAACCAGACTGGCAGTTCACTGAGTAAATATTTGATCAGTGAGTAAGAATTCAAATTTGTACTATTTACTGAAGGTGAAAAGTGTATTAGGAAACCAATGTAATGGGGGTTAAACAGGAAGGTAGGATATTGCCTCTAGGATTCTGCCTCCAGTATCCCAGAGCCCACAAGCAGCTCTAGGTTTCAAATAAGAATGGCTGATATTCTTTACTGGGAAACACTTTCCTGCTGCTTGCATAAGACCTCTGAGATGATTTTGGGGGCCAAAAGGGCTGGCAGGCTTTTTTGTATGTAAACAAGGCTCAACTGGTTTTGGTGGGCTGGCCAAAATGACAGCTGTAACCAGAAATTAATGCATAGGGGGAAAGAAAGTCACCCCTTCATTTTGGGGAAGGGGGATCTTACTCTTCTTCCAAGGTAAGAGTGGAGTACATTTTTGATGTTGCCCATATTTCTTCCCTTAGTAGAATAGGAGTGGGGACTTGGTTGATCCTTTCCATCTTGAATCATTAAATTCTAGAATATTTGAACTGAAGGGACCCTAGAGCAGATTCTAACAGAGGATGTACAATATTGAATATTAATATTTGGGTATACCAGCTGCTAGTTCACCTCTTACACTAAATTTCCAAGGGAGTAGTAAGATTGGTTCGATCTCTGCATATTGAGTCAAGCTTTTATTTTTAAGTAGATTTATGAGCATGTCTTTGTGAAGATTCCTTTAAATGACACAGGTCACAATCAAAACCAATATATTTCTTCTCATCCTGTAAAATATTTTTTGCTGATTTCTTCCCATGGAGGATATACCCCAAATGCTTAAAATCTTTCTTTGGGTCTATTTAATATTATTAGATATTAATAATAAATAATATTAATTTTATCATTATCAAATAATATTCTCTCGTAATGAGCAGGAAACTCAGATCATTTAGCCCTTCCTCTTGACATCTGAATGACCCATTCCTTTGCTAATCATGTACTTCCTCTACGATGGCTTTTGTATCACTACTTATGTGAAAGTTATAGTAAATGCTATGTTCTTCACTGTATGCTGGAAGAGTAGGCTAAGATTTAAAACAATTTCTACATAGTATGATTTTCATTAAGTTCACATTGGAATTAGGCAGTGCTGCCAGATCAGTCTTTTTCTCAGCTACCATTGGGCTGTATCCCAAAAGTCAGTCTTCACTCCTTGAAGCTAAATTGGTAGCTGTAAACTCTCTCATAGGCTCCACTCCTGAACCGACTGACTTCATTATTCTGTCTTTTTGAAACTCACAAGGTTGTAGCCTCCAACATCTTTCACCTAAAACAAAAGAACAAATGCTGGGGCACAGGAAATTATAAGAAATAAAATAATAGTAACTGCCATGAAGAGTGGGAACTTTGGGGAAATATCTTTATCTTGGACGGGGCAAAAACACTCCACGATCCTATCCTAGATATCATAGTAGCTTTACTAGAATCTTCACAGATTAGAGATTGTTTCTTTACAATCACTAGACTTCCAGAACTACACTCAGAAGTCCCTCCAAGAGAGGATCTCATCACCTTCTGACCTAGCAGGGTTGTGGGCACTGAGCCTCTTCCTGCCACCCACAGAGCAACTATTTGCATTAACAGCTTGTTGACCTTCTAAAGATGGCTGTCCCAATCTCCTACTCAATTTTCACCATTTAATCTGCCTATGACTGTGGGGTAAGGTTGTACCATATCTAAAGCTTGACACTTTTCAGGCAGGGCTAAACTCAGAAGGCAAGATTGAATTGCCCCCTTGTTGGTAATAGTTTGGTGGGCCATGGGAAAGATACAAAGGACCAATCTATTAAACTTACATCTTTTAGATAGATACTTTACCTTCAGATCCCTATTAGGGAATTGACTATAACAAAAATAAGGGGAATTCATTTTAAGGATGGGGTATGGGGGCCCCTCAACCATCTAAAAGGGGATAAAAGACAATTTCTATATGAGACCTCAAATTGATTTAACTGATTTTGCAAGAGTAAGTCTTCTGAGAGTTTCCCCAAGCAGAGAGTACTGGTTCAGAGAGGCTTACTAAATTGGAACCATTGGACTATCCTTTGGTAGCCATTTCCCTACTGCCCATCAGGCTGCTGCTTAAACTTCTGCAACTTTCCAGTTCCCTGTTAATAAAATTGAACCCATTCTCCCAACCCTATGTAGAGGAAATCACACTTTGCGAGTTGGTAATAGGATAAGGTCAAAGATTTTTTACCATTGGTAATAGTTCCCAATTTTCATCCGTACACCCACTCCCATTCTCTTTCCTTGAAGTTCTGATCTTAGCAGGATTTAACACAAATTCAAATAATATCCTTGGGTTAGAGACCAGACTTTCCACCCTGTCGGTTCCTATGTCTATCATCATAACCCCTTTAACTTGAATTGTTTCCAAGTTGATTAGTCACCTCCCTGTCTATCCTACATGGCCAGAGAGCTTAGTATATATTACTCCTACCATACTCAGTAAGAGTCTGAAATACTTGTCCTATCTCCTCTGGAAGGCTAAAGCCCCTGCTCTCTGTTACACAAATTCAGATGATTTTTATTTGTCAAATAAACCAAAGAAGTTAAAATTATGTCCTTTATGATTGAACATTCAATAAATATTTGAATCTTAAAAAATTTCTCCATCTACCTATTTGGAAATGGGCTAATGAAATGGGCTACATAAAGCAAAGAGCATAATATTTACTATAATTTACAGACAAGTAGTGGATGCAAAAGCTATCATGGAGGAAATATATGATTGGCAAAGGAGTGGGTCAATCAGATATTGAGAGAAAGGCCTAATGGTTTGAGCTTTCTGCTTACTCCCATAGAATATTAGAATATTATTACATAATAAATAATACAAATAAAAGAATATATTACATACATTACAAAATTATAGAATATTACAAAATATGGGAGAATGTGCTCTCCCAGATGTTGGGGGAGGGAGATGCTTGCACTTTTGCTAGATCTTTGCAATAGCTGGCTGATGTTAATTAGTTAACTCTGGTGTTAGTCACTGGTAGCTCACAGTGGGGGAAATTCACTGGAATGAGGATTTTGAGCTGATAGGATTAGGAAAAGATAGCTTCAATCTTTCAAAAGTATCTGAACCTTGAGGGACAGATGTAGCTAACCTGACTTTAGGAGACTGAAGCTCTGGTTCTGTAGACAGAGCTTTGCCCCTCTGAGGGCACTCAGGATTATTGTTGGATATACAGCTGGGGCTTTAGAAGCTTTGATCTCTTTCTAAATTTTCCTAGCCCTGAACTGATTTTTATTGCTACTTCATCCTCCTTCTGTTGAGTCCTGGGAGGAAAGTAGTAAAAAACTAGAAAAAAGAGAGAATAAGCAAAGCATTCCCAGAAAAGGGCCTCTCTCTCTTTAGGATCTTTTGAGGTGGAGTGGTAAGAATTTAGAGTTGTAGAATTTTGTAATTAAAAGGGAACTTTCTTTTTTTTTAGAGTTCATCTGAGCTAACACTTTCATTTTCCAGATTAGAAAATTAGAGAGGTAAAGAGATATGATTAGGAGGCAATGTAGAAGAGAAAAACCATAGATTTGGTTTTAGCACTTGGACTAAAATTCTGATTCCATCACTTATTACTTGTGTGACCCTGGGCAAATCACTTTTCCTGAGGCCCCCCCCCCCCCACTGATTACTCTCATTCTGAGCTTCAGTTTTGTCATCTGTGTGTAATTATTTTAAAAAGAGACTTGGAGAATTATTACTGTCTCTTTAAGAGAATAAAAGCTAAATGGAATATTGAGAAAGACAGTTTGTGTTAGCCATTTGGAAGTGACAGTTGAGAAATGTCTGACTTTGAAGTGCTTCTCCCTATGGAGCCAAGGAGGAGGTGTGTGTTTTATCTATGATCTATGAGGATCTATAGAGAATATGGAAAGGAAGAAGTCAATGTGAAACTTTTTCCTAGTCAGAACTGTTGTGATATATATGTAAAAAAAGGAACATTGTAACGAGAATTCTATGAAGAGTTTGTGAGGAGCTGGCAAGTACAATGTATTTTACAAAGATTGTTTCCCACAATTATTGAAGAAAGGACAAAGAAAAAAAAAACTATTTTGGCTTATTTCCTAAGAAACTGAAGAAAACTCTTTATCTTGAGGAGAAATATGAAGATTTTTTTTTAGAGGCTTTAATCAGTATCTGCAATGGGCTGAATGATATGAGACTAAATTTCCATACAACAAAAGCTGAATTATTCACTTATTGAGGTTTTGAGGTGGCTGTGAACTTCTTGAATAGGCAGAATATTGTAAATAGTTATATATGTCTTTGCTTCATTATTGCTCTTATTTATTCAATAACAATGTTTATTTGATTATAGAAAATAATTAGTAATGAGAAAGGAGGCTTCTCTAACTTATTAAATAATTATTTTTAAATTAATGGGGTGGGGTACAAGCTAATCAATGAGGAAGAAGTTTATTAATGTGAAATTACCACAACTTCCCCTGTTTCACTCTAAAACTCAACTAGATAGAATTAAATTAGAGAATGAGAGGTGACGTTACATGAAGGGATATTCTCTCAAACCTGCTCTGTGTGAAATGATGGAGTTGCATTATATGATTTTTGAAATTTCTAGCTCTAAATCTAGGATATTATGATTAGGTGATAGCATAAAAATGGTTAATATCCTAACTTTTTTGTGCTGTGGATCTAATACAATGCTGAGGAGGGAGGGGAAGGAGAGAAAGAGATGGTAGGAGAAAGGATAACATGACAATAGGCTTAAAGAGGAAAAGACTATTATACAAATACCAATGGATTTCCCCAAGATGGATACTTCAGTTGATTATTATCACTATCAAACAGAACAGATTTTGGGTGAATCCCAAAAGAGGAACATGTAGCTTCGCTACAATATGTATCTTTACAATACAATAGAAGGATATTAAGCACCTACTCTGTGCTGTGTATCATGCAAGATGTAGGGTGGGGAAGGAGATTCACAATTAGACATTTTCTCTATTTTCATGGAGGTTATAGACCTTCTCCAGTCCATTGCCTGTTTTTATAGCTGCTAAAGTGATATTTCCATACCTTGGATCTGATCATGTTACTTCTATGCTACATTATCTTCAGTGGCTTCCCTTTGCTTCTAGGATTCAACACCATTTGGATTTCAAGTTTTTTGCAATCTGGATTCAACCTGCTTTTCCAGGCTTATTACATGTTATTCCCTTTTACATGAACTACATTTTTTTTTTGCTTTTTAAAAAAATTTTTATTTGCATAACATGTGTGGGTAATTCTTCAACATTAACCCTTACATAGCTTTCTGTTACAAATTTTTCCCCCCAACTCCCCACCCCTCCCCTAGATGGCAGGATATCCACTACATGTTAATTATGTTAAAATATTGGCAAATCGAATATATGTATACATATTTCCAAACATCATTGTTGTGCAAGAAAAATCTTATCTACACAAAAAATATATCAGATAAAGGAAACACAATGTAAGCAAACATCATTCAAGGAGTATGAGAATGTTATGTTGTGGTCCACATTTCACATCCCTCTCTCTGGGTGTATATGGCTTTCTTCAGTGAACAATTGGAGGTGGTTTGAAACATTTCATTGTTGAAGAGAGCCATGTCCATCAGAATTGATTTTCATATAGTATTGTTGTTGCCGTGTATAATGATCTCCTGGTTCTGCTCATTTCACTCAGCATCAGTTCATGCAAATCTCTCCAAGCCTCTCTGAAATCGTCCTGCTGGTCATTTCTTACAGAACAATAATATTCCATAACATTCATATACCACAATTTATTCAGCCATTCTCCAATTGATGGGCATCTTTTCAATTTCCAGTTTCTTGCCACTACAAAAAGGGCTGCCACAAACATTCTTGCACATGTGGGGCCCTTTCCTTCCTTTATGATTTTTTTGGGATATAAGCCCAATAGAAATGCTGCTGGGTCAAAGGGTATGCACAGTTTGATAACTTTTTGAGCATAGCTCCAAATTGCTCTCCAGAATGGCTGTATCCGTTCACAGCTCCACCAACAATGACATGCACTGCAATTTAATTAAACTGTTATTCTTACTATTTCCATGCACACAACAAGCTAATCTCCCACCTCTTTGCCTTTTAGATTTGGAAAGGATTTTATCTACAGTAGTAGTCCAATCATTTCATTTTACAGATGAGGAAACCAAGGATGTGGGGCTAACTTTGCCCAAGATCACACAGCCAATAAATTGTGGAGCTGGGATATGAACCCCTTTGATCCCAAAGTCAATTTTCTTTCTACTAGAGAGTACTGTTCAGAAATTCTTATAGTATTTAGGGTCCCCATAGTTTAACATGTGATTATATATTCACCCTCTGATATTGTGGAGGGGTGTTTAAGCTCTTCGTGAGTTTCCCATCTGGTTGTATCATCTTCAGAGCCTTGCCTAGAAAAGTTGGTATTCAATGAATTCTTGATTAATGGATTGATAGAATGAGAAGGAAAAGCAAGTTACTTTAAAAAAAATTTTTTTAACAGCTTTCCCAGCCATAGTTAGGTCTACTACTCTATATCCTGGATTAAGGGGTATGATGAATCACATAGGATTTCCTTAATGTTGTCAAGGGAAGATGACCAGGTTCTGCTTCCTCTAATGCCATTTCTCTTTGTTGTAATATAACAAAAGGAAAAGAAAAAGTCCTTATCCTAGCAGTTCCATGATTTAAAGAGAACATTCTAGTTTACAAAGCATCACAATATTGCATTGGGAGATAGGAAATATAAATGTCATCATTCCCATTGTACATGTGAGGAAACCCAGGTTGAATGACTTACCTAATATCACACACCATTGAGGAAGTGGTATGACATGTCCTCCAGCTCTTCAACTTACTTCTGGGCCAGACTGTAGCCACTTACCTACTCTTCTCTTGGGGATGGGGGTGTGAGTGTATGACAGTATTTTGCCATCAAACCTCTTTCCATAGCCAGAATGTCAGCTGAGGTTTTCAGCTGCTCAGGTTCAATGACAGGAACATGCTCTCCACCCTGTTCATCTCTGTGAGCTGACATTTCTAAAGGTGATGCCAAATGCAATTTTTTTCAGACACATTTCTGGGTTGATTCAAGCCAAGAAGTATTTCTTGGCTTTTCAAATGTCAGCATGCCAGTCTGAGGGAAAAGTGTATTGTTCCTTTTTAAATATCCCGAGCCATGGTGGGGACAGATTTGCATATTGTCTCTTGTCCTCTGACTACCAATGGTGTTAGGAATCCAGCAGCATCTAAATAGCTATAGACCTATACTCTGGACAGACTTGGTGAGGTCAATAGCTAAGACTTCTGCTGAGGCTCTCTTCTGCAGTATCACAGGGGTATACAGTGATCTTGGTTTCTTAAAATCAGCACCGATGAAATTCCAAGTATGGTAGGTCCTACCTGGCTGAAAAGTATTGGCTTTCAGCATCAACTGTGGTGTAGTGGAAAGAGCTCTAGATTTAGTCACAGGTCTAGGTTCAAATGTGATTCTGCCATGTATTATCTGTATGATTTTGGGCAAGTAACTCTCTGGATCTCAGCTGCAGGTTAAGTGAAGGTACACTAAATGATCTCTGAAATCCCTTCTATGGCACATGAAGTGGTGCCCAGGGCACTGACCCTGGAGTGTTAGACACTGCTATGTGACCCTGGGCCACTTAATCTCAGTTTCATTATCTGCAAAATGGGAATAATAGCACCTATATTCTAGGTTTGGTGTGAGTATAAAATGAGATATTATTTGTAAACCTCTTCAAACCTAAAAGTGCTATATAAATTTTATTTTTATTTTTTGCTGAGGCAATTGGGGTTAAGTGACTTGCCCAGGGTCACACAATGTTATGTGTCTGAGACCAGATTTGAACTCACATCCTCCTGACTTCTGGGATGGTGCTCTATCCGCTGAGCCACCTAGCTGCCCCTGCTATATAAATTTTAACTATTGTTATTGTTATTATTATTTTTTTTTCTGAATGTCAGATCTGAGGACTAGGCTAATTAAGTCTGAGAAACTTATCCCCAGAAGACTGTATCTTTTTTTCAGCTTTATATTTTCATTCAGGAAAGGCATAGAGGGTTAGCGATAATGTATTCAGGGAGAAGGAAAACCTATAGGATAAGATCATGAAGCCTCAAAGGTAGAAAATATAATAGGTAGGGGCAGTGACTGGATCCTGTCATTGAATGAATAGCTTCCAGGCAGGCTGTTATTGGAGCCTGGTAGAGGCTACAAATAAGGAGACTGGCAGCAATCACAGACCTATGGAAAGGGACAAACTACCCATCATGGAGAGAAGAAGCATGAGAGAGGGTGTGAAGAAACTGGAAGTCTCCCTCAGCACCAGCAGACTCTGGAGACCTGAGTTTGGTCTCCTTATTGGCTAGGTGAAGCAGAGCACATTATTATGGGGAAAGTATTTTCCCCATAATTTATCCTCTACAATGAGAGATTTTTTTTAAAATTCCACATAGCCTTTACATTTTTTTAAAAAAATAAAAGCTTTTTATTTTCAAAATACATGGATAATTTTCAACATTCACCCTTACAAAACCTTGTGTTCCAAATTTTTTCTCTCTCTTTCCCAAACCACTCCCTTCCCTAGATGGCAAGTAATCCCAATATATGTTAAACATGTGCAATTCTTCTATACATATTTCTATAAATATCATGCTGCACAAGAAAAATCAGATTAAGGGAAAAAACAAAACAATGCAAATAAACAAAAAATAAAAATACTATGTTGTGATACACACTCAGTTTCCACTACACTGGGAGATTTTTATGGAAAATAGAGGGTATCATTCTATTGGGTCAATGTCTTAAGTGGATCTTACTAGTCTTAAGACCAGGTTTACTGGATTCACAGGTGTAGTTCCAGTGCCATCCATTCTATACAATTGAATTAAAACACAAAACTTTTATTCTACTTTGTGTGAAGCACTTTGCTGGGGCCAGAAAGCATTATCATGTATTCCAAAGCTTGAGAGGTATGGACAATTCAACTAGATGTAGAGGAGAACCACAACACCAGGAAGGCTAGAAATGAATGCTTTAGGGGGAAAAGGGCAGGGCAGCAAGATGGTGCAATGGATAGAATGCAGGCCTGGAATCAGCAAGCTATATCTCCCTGAGTTCAAATGTGGCCCTCTGATACTAGCTGTGTGACTTTGAGCGAATCACTTAACTCTAATTTGCCTCAGTTTCCTCACCTGTAAAATGAACTGGAGAAGAAAATGGCAAATTACTCTAGTATCTTTGTCAAGAAAATCCCAAAATGGGCTTACAAAGAATTGGACATGACTGAGAAGCGACTCTCAACGAGAAAAGATGGCAGATTCAGGTATAAGTGATTCCTTATGCCAAGAGAAGAAAAGGTGGAGATTATAGGTGTAGGGGCAAGAAACAATAAACCAAGCACAGGAAGGGATGTTGTGTGTGTGTGTGGGGGGGTGATAGTTATTCTGTTTCCCTTAAAGTTAAGGTCAAAGCAAATAATTATAAATCACCACAGAAAAGATTTAGGTAAGATATGAGAAATTGATGTTAGTGTTCTGAAATGCTGGCACTCATTACCAAGGGAGGTGGCAGGAACTCTTCCCTCTGGGATTTAGTATGCTGGTAGTGGTAGAGGTGTTAAGTTCTTACGTGTCTAGAGTGGCTTTCGTACATTTCTGTCTGGAGTCCAGGACTTGTACTATAATATGAAGGTGTTGAGAGAAGAGATGAGGAAGCACCTTTTGGTAAGAAAGGCAGGTCTATGGGTGTGAAATATTACATGGACTGCTAGACTATTCTTTTCTTCAACATCTCTTCTACCTCTCCACAATGATATAGATTTTCTTGCTGACAAAACTTCCAGTGTGAATTCAAAGTCTTGGCACTCTGCCTTCAGGCTCCATTCTTGGGGCCTATGATCTCACTGAAAATGTAGCTCTTGATATATATACTTATTGCAATCACAGTGCCGAATATAAGCTTTCCTTCACCTGTCTCTCAGTTAAATATACCAAATGCCACATGAGTGGTACACCCCAAAAGTGCATAGAAGTAGGGCAGAGCATGCTGAGTTCTCTTCTCTGTCTCCCTTTTCCTTCTTATTTCCTTCTCTCTTCCTCCCCCCAATCCCTTATTTAAATCATAAGGTTTTCTCCTCTACATGGCAGGACAAATTCTGCCCTTGAAATTTCAGAGAGACTTCCACTCCTGTATGAAGTCACTGTGTATTAACTATGCAAAACTGAGATCAGAATCTGTCCTGGAGCCAGACCGCAGAGACGGAAGCAGGGTCCAGGAAACAGAGCACAGCAATGGCAATCAGGTCATCTGGCTCCTAAACTTGACTCTAGCATGGTAGCAGAAGGCCAGCCAGCAGAAGCTTTGTGTCACTTCACCACCTCACCTTCCCACTTCTGTAGCATAAGTGTCTTCAGAGTTCTTTGGCTGGGAGTGATGGGATAAGCCCATTTGTCAATTGTTTTGGAAGAGCTGAAGTCAGACCCAGGGAAAAGAGGTCCCCTTTCAGTAGGTCAGAATCCAGCTAATGGGAGATGCCAAAACCCTAATGTCTATAGCATCAAGCCACCTTCTGCCCTCTAATCACTTATTTATCCAGAATTGTGGGGGAAGAGAACATAGAGCAGAAAGTTCTCTTGAAAGAGGACAGTATATTTTAGAAATGAGGCCTTTATCAGAACCATTAAATGTAAAGATGATTTCCCAATTTGATGCTTCCCTCCTAATCTTGTCTGCATTAGTTTTATTTGTACAGAAACTTTTTAATTTAATATAATCAAAATGATCTATCTGATGTTCAATTAGGAGTTCCAGATCTTCTTTGGACATAAATTTATTCCATCTCCACAGGTCTGAGAGGTAAACTGTACTACATTACTCTAATTTGCTTACAATATCACTCTTTATATCTAGATCATGAACCCATTTAGATCTTATCTTGGTGTGTGGTGTGAGGTATAGGTCAAGCCCTAATTTCTTCCACCCTAGTTTCCAATTTTCCCAGCAGTTTTTGCCGAATAGTGAGTACTTATCCCAAAAGCTGGGGTCTTTGGGTTTATCAAACACTAAATTGTTAAAGTTATTGCCTAGATTATCCTGATAATCTATCCTATGCCACTGATCGACTGCTCTATTTCTTAGCCAGTACCAAATGGTTTTGATGACCGCTGCTTTATAATATAGTTTGAGATTTGGTACAGCAAGGCCACCTTCATCTGCCTTTTTTTTTCATTAATCCCCTTGAAATCCTTGACCTTTTATTTTTCCAAATGAACTTTGCTACTATTTTTTCTAGATCTGTAAAATAATTTCTTGGGAGTCATCTTTACATTTAATGGTTCTGATAAAGGCCTCATTTCTAAAATATATAGAGAATTGTCTCATATATATAAGAATTCAAGCCACTCTTCAATAGATAAGTGGTCAAGGGATATGAACAATTTTCAGATGATGAAATTAAAACCATCTCTAGTCATATGAAAAGGTGCTCCAAATCACTATTGATCAGAGAAATGCAAATCAAGACAACTCTGAGATACCATTACATACAGGTCAGATTGGCTAAAATGACAGGAAAAGATAATGATGAATGCTGAAGGGGATGTGGGAAAGCTGGGACACTAATACATTGTTGGTGGAACTGTGAACAGATCCAACCATTCTGGAGAGCAATTTGGAGCTATGCTCAAAAAGTTATCAAACTGTGCATACCCTTTGACCCAGCAGTGTTTCTATTGGGCCTATATCCCAAAGAGATCTTAGAGGAGGGAAAGGGACCCACATGTGCAAGAATGTTTGTAGCAGCCCTTTTTGTAGTGGCTAGAAATTGTAAACTGAAGGGATGCCCATCAATTGGAGAGTGGCTGAATAAATTATGGTATATGAATGTCATGGAATATTATTGTTCTGTAAGAAACGACCAGCAGGACGATTTCAGAGAGGCCTGGAGAGACTTGCATGAACTGATGCTCAATGAAACGAGCAGAACCAGGAGATCATTATACACAGCAACAACAATATTACATGATGATCAATTCTGATGGACATGGCTCTCTGCAACAAAGAATTGTCTCAAACCAGTTCCAATTGTTCACTGAAGAAAACCATACACACCCAGAGAGAGGGAAATGAAATATGGACCACAACATAACATTTTCATGCTCTCTATTGAGGTTTGCTTGCATTGTATTTCCTTTCTTTGATTTTCTTTTCTTTTTTTTTTTTCTTGTAGATAGGATTTTTCTTGCACAACTTGTCAAGTATTTCAACATTATTAACAAGTAATGGACTTCCTGCCATCTAGGGGAGGGGAGGGGACTGGGGGTAAAATTTGTAATGGAAAGCTTTGTAAAGATCAATGCTGGGGAACTACCCATACATATGTTATACAAATAAAAAGCTTTAATAAAAAAAAAAAGGAATCTCAAAAAAAAAGGTATCTCAGAAAGAGGACAATACATTTTGATGATAATTTCTGGTTTGTTTTCTTTAAAAATAAAGATATTGATCCTTCTTACTTGATAATCACTCCTTCTATGCTAGTTAGTCATTAAACATTAATTTAGCACTTACTATATTGCCAAGCTCTGGAAATCTAAACAAAGGTAAAAGAGAGTTACTATTCTCAAGGAATTCACAGGCTAATGAGAGAGGAAACATGGAAACAAATATGTACACTTAAGTTATGAACATAAATTGGAAATAATTGAGAGAGCACTATCAACTATATAACTTGTTCTTATTCAGTTTTAGTTGCATATGACTCTTCATGTTCCTATTTGGGGTTTTCTTGGCAAAGATACTGGAATGGTTTGCCATTTCTTTCTCCTGCTCATTTTATAGATGAGGAAACTAAGGTAAATAGAGTAAAGTGACTTGCCCAGGATCACATAGCTGGTAAATATCTGAGGTGAGATTTGAACTTAGGAAGATGTCTTCCTGATTCCAGGTCTAGTGCTCTGTGAACTATGGTACCACCTAGCTGCCTTAAGAGAGAAAGAGGACATTAGGATTAGAGGGGATAAGGAAGAAGGTGGGATTTTAGCTAGGACCTGAAGTCTGGGAAACCAGAAGGTGGAAATGAGAAAGAGCATTCCAAGCTGGGAGATAACCAATGCAAAAACTTCAGGCCAGGCAATGGAAAGTTTTATGAGAGGAGCAGCAAGGAGGACAGGATTATAGGAGTCCAGAATATCTGATGGAGTAGAAGATATAAGAAGACTGAAAAGGTTACAAAGGCTTTGTATATTAGAAGATTTTCTATTTGATCCTAGAAGTAATAGGAAACCATTGAATACCAAGGTGACACGGTCAGTCTTATTTCTTAGGACCATCACTTTGTTTAGTTGAGTGGAGGATGGATAGCAATTTCCAGTGTCCTGGAGCACAACCAGGTGGCTATTGCAATCGTTCACTTGTGAGGTGTTGAGGGTCTCCACTAGGGTGGTCCAAGGTTATGTAGGCAGTCACTTAACAGATCAGTCAATAAGCATTTATTAAATGTTTACTATATTATCAGGGACTGTGCAGTCGAGGGGTCAAGGGAATCAAGAAGAGCTAAGCTTTGAATCCAAACTCCAATGTTCTTTCTCTTTGTTTTCCCCCCACTTAATTATCAACTCTCTGAGGACAGCCAATAGGATTTACTTCCTTTGTATCTTCTTCTGCACCTAGCATGATTCTGGGCATGACTAAATAGCTCATTAAATAGCTGATTGGTCTCTTGTAGGCCAGAAGGGAAAAGGCAAGCTCATTGAGGGTAACAATTAAGGGTCATTTCTATTCTTCATAAATGGGTACTGTGGAACACTGTCCATGTTAGGTGGCGATGACTGATGACAAACATTTTGCAGCTGTGGCAGGGAGAAATTAACCATAGCCACATTTATTTCTAAACCTGCTTACAATTACAAACCACTTTCCATGTATTTTATTTTAGTCTCACAGCAATCCTGTCAGGTGTGTGACAGAAGTATTGTCGGCTTCCCAGACAGACCTTCTGGCCCTCCCACCCCTACCCTCTCTGCCCTCTCGTCTGTGCTTCATCCCATTGCCAAATTAATCTACCTTTTACAGAGATCTGATCATGTCTTCTGTTTCAATAATTTTCAGTGGTTCCATATGGCTTAAATAAAGCTCAAACTTGAGTGGCTCCTTCAGGGCCCTTTCCAGTCTGGCATCACTCTATCCTTCTAGCCTTATCTTCATATTACCTCCTGACACACTCTACACTCTAACCAAATTAGATTACTCTTTGTCCTGGGAATATTCCCTGTAGTCTCCTGTCTCCATAACTTTGTCCACACAGTTTTTTATGCATGAGATTTTATCCTTTCCACTCTTTGCTTTTTGTTGTTGTTGACTTATTTTTATAACCCATTTAGACTTTTCTTGGCAAAGATATGGAAGTTTGCTTTTTCCTTCTCTAGATCATTTTATAGATGAGGAAACTGAGACAAATAGGAAAATGATTTTTTCTAGAGTCATGCAACTAGAAGGTCTGAGATGGATTTGAATTCTGGTTTTCCTGACTCCAGGCCTGGAGCTCTATGTGTGCCACCTAGCTGCCCTACTCTTTGTATACCCATTCTTTTTTTTTTCTCAGTAATATTTTATTTTTCCAATTACATGTAAAAATTGTTTTCAACATTCATTTTTATAAGATTTTGAGTTCCAATTTTTTTCTCCTCTTTCTTACTTTCCCTCTCCCCAAGACAACATGCAATCTGATATAGGTTATACATGTACAATCATGTTAAATATATTTTCATATTAGTTATCTTATGAAAGACAATCAGAACAAATGGGAAAAACATGATAAAAATGAATAAAGTGACAACAGTATACTTCAATCGGCATTTAGACTACATTGATTCTTTCTCTGGATCTTTATAGCATCTTTTGAAATTGTCTTGGATCGTTGTATTGCTGAGAAGAGCTAAGTCAAACATAGTTGATCATCACACAAGTTGCTATCACTGTGTACAATGTTCTTCTGGTTTTGCTCACTTTACTCTGCATCAGTTCATGTAAGTCTTTGCAGGTTTTTAAAAAAATCATTCTGCTTGTCATTTCTTATAGCACAATAGTATTCTATTATATTCACATGCTACAACTTGCTCAGCCATTCCCCAATTGATGGGCTTTCTCCCAATTTCTAATTCTTTGTCATAATGAAAAGAGCTACTATAAATACATGTACAGGTAGGTCCTTTTCCCTTTTTTAAATGATCTCTTTGGGATATTTTTTAAAGGTGATAAGAATTTGATTCTAATATTAAATCACTTGTTAGCATCTTGGAACAGAGCTGGAGGTACTTTTCTAATGTACTTATCATGCACTGTTTTTTCATAATTTTTCCATTTCTGTGTCTCATTTCCTTACTGACCATCTCCCTCTCCCTACTAAGTTTCATGCAGGTAGAGATCCCATTGAAACTCTGCATTTCATTTAGCACCTGGCACATTCTTAGTAAATGTTTATTGAATTTGACTCCCCATTTTCCAAATGAGAAAATTGAAGTCAAAGAGGTTGGGTGACTTGGGCATACATTGATTAAGGGACTAAACTAGCTCTTGAACTGAAGTCTTCCTGATTCTCAAGTTCAAGGTGGACATCCACTGAACTGTGTTGCTTGTTAAGTGGTGTCAAGAGCGAACTTTCAGACTAGTTGTGGTAAGAATAGCCCCTGTGATTAAAATATTGAGGGGAGGCAATTACAGATGACCATCACATTCCTTTTGAGTTCTGCTATCAGTCCATGGACTCTGGCTGGAATCCTTAGACCATATTTGTTCTTTATTCATTAATTCCCATGAGCCAGGATATCTAGATAGATTGAATTATCCTTATATTTGAAAAAAACACATTTTGTCAGGTCATCAGGGTAAGGATCTGTAATGGTATATAATGCAGAGAGCACTGGACCTGAAATCAGGAAGACCTGAGTTCAAAACTTCCAGACACTAGCTGTGAGAGTCTGGGAGAGTCACTTGACCTTTGTAAGACTCAATTTTCTTATCTGTGCAATGAAGAATAAAAGCAGTTAGCTCACGGGGTGTAGAGAAGAGAAAATGAGATGATATGTCTAAAATATTTTGCAAATCTTAAAGGACTATATGAATGCTTATTATTGCTGTTAAGATTATTTTATAGGAATTTTCTCCATCAACTAAAGATCTGAAGTGATCTCCAACTTAGTAAATAAATTTTAAAGAGTTGTCTGAGACTCATGGAGGATAAGGAGAGGCAGAGTTTGAATTCAGGTCTTCTGTTTCCAAGATGAGCACCCTGTCAACTCTGTTATGTTGCCTTTCCTTTTAATATTTAACCCTTCACCCACACAAAAGAAAAAAAAAACAGAAATTGGTAAAAAAAAAAAAAACCAACTTTGGGGAATACATGAATTTGTGAAAGAAAGGAGCTCTTGGGCACATGTAAATTATTTGAAAACCTTGTTTAAAATTTTTTTAATGTGAGAAGAATTTGATTCTAATGTTAAAATACTTGATAGCATCTTGGAATAGAGCAGGAGCCTTTAAAAAGAGAACACAATCACCCTCATTCAGATTCTGGGTCAGTGGGTATGGAACAATTCAAATTCAGCACGTTTCTCCCGGCTCCGTGATACCCAAGGGAGAATATCTTACTCTGCTACTTCCTATCACTCTGTGCTCTTGTAGGGGCTTATGGTATTACTGCAAAACACTCTGGACATGCCCAGCATGAAGAAACAAGCTGCAAGGTACACCTCGATGCACCGGACTCAAAGCAGGCAAACTCCCATGACTCACAGGCTCTCCTAGGCCAGGTGATTGCAAACAGGAATGAACAGAATCCAAATTTAACCAGTAGCTATCGGCAAGGAAAACAACTGAAGAATTTCAATCTAATTGAAAGGGAAAGATGTTTTGATTCGAATTCAATCTTCTAATATCAAAGACCATCTGAGCCTGAAGCCCCCAAGATGATTACATTTTGGGGGTCTTAAAACTTTTTGAAAGAATCTTCCCTGTTTCTTCTTCTCCTCCCAATTGCCCCCTGCCTTGACCACCCCATGAACTTTTAGAATCAGGAGCAACACTGCTTCTACAGAAGGCATCTGGAAAGCTGAACTCTCCAGACAGCAAAGACAGCTAGCTTGAGCCTAGACTTTATTAAGACTGTCATAATCATGGAATGGCTCAAGAATGTGAGCTCAGAAGAAAGAAAGAAAGACCGGTTTTGTTTGCTCTGTAGTGATGTCAGACTTTCTCAGTTGGGGGTAAAATGAGTATGTGGAGAAAATGAGTTTCTCTCTCATTCTGTCCTTCCCTCTCTCTCTCTTTGTCTCTCCTCTCTCTCCCTCTCTCCCTCCTCTCATTCTCTCTCTCTCTCTTTCTCTCTCTGTCTCTCCTTCCCTTTCTTGCTCTCCCTCTCTCTGTCTTCCTCTTTCTCCCTTTCTCTCTGCTTCTTTTTTGGTGTCTCTGTTTCTCTTGTCTCTGATTCTCTGTCCCCCCCCCTTTGTCTCTCTGTCTCTGATTATGTTTTTGTCTCTCTCCTTCCCTCCTTGCTCTGTTTCTTTCTACCTTTTTTTCTTATTCTCTACCTCGCCTTTTCTCCTTCCCTCTCTTTTTTCCTCTCCTCTTCCCTCCCCTCTTTTCTCTTTTTCTCTCCCTCCCTCCCTCTCCCTCCCTCCCTCCCCCCCTCTCCCCCTCCCCCGCGCGCGCTAACCCACCCACGCCCCGCAGAC
>JAJPUD010007174.1:32605-70669 GCA_023553655.1 Myrmecobius fasciatus | reverse complement strand
ATCCCCCAAGAAGTCCACTGGCGGTTCGTGCCTTTATTGTTCAGCTGTGATATGTAGGCAGAACTGCTTTGCCTACTGAACCTGTTTTCATTCTCCCTCCCTTATATGCAAGTTGTTATCAAACAGAGCAAAGAAAGACTCACTGGCCCCTGAAATATGACCTCACAAGGCAGAATAAACAGTCCCAAGCTGGGGAAGCAAATGGAACAGACACTGGCAAAGGACATAAGAAAAAATATTGTAATTTGCTCTGATGGAATCAGCCCCAACCATTTGAACAGACATATTTCTGGCATTGTAGGAGACAGGGATCCAATGAGGTCAAGCAGGCCAAAGGTGATGAAAGAAAGAGCAGAGGGAGGAGGGCAGGTTCTATACAAGCATCTATCCCACCTAGTCTAGGCTAGTTTTTCCTTTGGAATTGAGGATTTGATTGACTCAGGGGACTAAATTTTGGGGCCACTGATGTAGCTTATAAATAAAAAAAATGTCTAGGTCACACTGAGGCAGAAGTGGATCCCTCAAGTCAGAATGGTGCAACAAAGGGCCCACAAGGAAGGTGGAAGAGACTGAAAGTGATGAGTAATTCCACTGTATTTTTTTCTTTTCTTTTTTTTAAAAGCTTTTTATTTGTAAAACATATGCATGGGTAATTTTTCAACATTGACCCTTGCAAAGCTTTCTGTTACAAATTTTTCTCTCCTTCCCCCCACCTCCTTCCCTAGATGGCAGGTAGTCTAATACATGTTAATTACGTTAAAATACATGACAAATCAAATATATTTATACAGTTATCTTGCTGTACAAGAAAAATCGGCTCTACAAGAAAAAAAAAAACCTGAGAAGGAAAACAAAATGCAAGAAAACACCAACAGAGAGTGTGAAAATGCTATACTGTGGTCCACACTCAGCTCCCACAGGCCTCTCCCTGTGTGCATATGATTATCTTCATCACTGAACAACTGGAACTGGTTTGAAACATCTCATTGTTGAAGAGAACCATGTCCATCAGAATTGATCATATAGTCTTGTTGTTGCCGTTACATTGATTCTTGCTAAGTATCTTTTTTATGATATGGCTCAGTAAATTTCTGTTAACTATCAGATGGTTCATAAGTGTCTCATTTCATTCCAATTCTGAACCTTGAGTTCTTAGTGACCTCTGTTAGTGTCGGCCTCTTACTGTGAAGTCCCCTCTCCCTCATTGCCCCTACTGGCTTAGAGAGTAAAGTGTCTGTAGGCCCTCTAGAAATAGAGAAAGATGTGAATGTGTTGTGTATTTTTAAGTACTGTGCTCTAAGGATGAAACATATTGTAAAATGTCTATTGTTGAATTTGCATAATTTTTCTATTTGGGCTGATAGAGATTTCCAGGTCTTTCATCTGTAATAATAATAATAATAATAATGATGATGATGATGATGATGATGATGATAATGATAACAGCATATATTTATATAGTACCTACTATATACCAGGCACTGCATTAAACACTTTACAAATTATCTCATTTGAACCTCACCACAAGAAGTTATCTTTGTTTTACAATTGAGGAACCTGAGGAAAAAAGGTTAAAAATGATTCCTCCAGGGTCATACAGCTAGTAAGTTCTTTTTTTTTTTTTTTTAATAAAGCTTTTTATTTGCAAAACATATGAGTGACCTTTCAACATTGACCTTTGCAAAAAAAACTTTTTTTTTCCCAAGCTTTTCCTTTCGGTCCCCCCGCCCGCCACCCCTAGATGACAGGTAATCTAATACATGCTAGATAGGATAAATTATATGACAAATACAATACATGTATACATATCTATACAGTTATCTTACTGCACAAGAAACATCAGATCTAGAAAGAGAAGAAGAAAAAGAAAAAAAAAAAACAACCTAAGAAGGAAAACAGAATGCATGGAAATATTCACAGAAAGCGTTAAAATGCTGTGTTGTGGTTCACTCTCAGTTCCCACAGGCCTCTCTCTGGATGTATATGACTATCTTCATCGCAGCACAACTGGTTTGAATCACATCATTGTTGAAGAGAACCATGTCCATCAAAATTGATCATCGTATAGTCTTGTTGCTGTGTATAATGTTCTCCTGGTTCTGCTGATTTCACTCAGCATCAGTTCATGCAAGTCTCTCCAATCCTCTCTGAAATCCTCCTGTTGTTCATTTCTTTTTTTTTTTTATTTATTTTTTTTAATCTTATAAATTTTTATTTTATTTGCATAACATATGTGTGGGTAATTCTTCAACAATAACCCTTACATAGCTTTCCGTTACAAATTTTTCCCCCCAACTCCCCACCCCTCCCCTAGATGGCAGGATATCCACTACATGTTAATTATGTTAAAATATTGGCAAATCGAATATATGTATACATATTTCCAAACTTATCATTGGTGTGCAAGAAAAATCTTATCTACACAAACGATATATCAGATAAAGGAAACACAATGTAAGCAAACATCAATCAAGGAGTATGAGAATGTTATGTTGTGGTCCACATTTCGCATCCCTCTCTCTGGGTGTATATGGCTTTCTTCAGTGAACAATTGGAGGTGGTTTGAAACATTTCATTGTTGAAGAGAGCCATGTCCATCAGAATTGATAGTCATATAGTACTGTTGTTGCCGTGTATAATGATCTCCTGGTTCTGCTCATTTCACTCAGCATCAGTTCATGTAAGTCTCTCCAGGCCTCTCTGAAATCATCTTGCTGGTCATTTCTTACAGAACAATAATATTCCATAACATTCATATACCATAATTTATTCAGCCATTCTCCAATTGATGGGCATCTTTTCAATTTCCAGTTTCTTGCCACTACAAAAAGGGCTGCCACAAACATTTTTGCACATGTGGGTCCCTTTCCCTCCTTAAAAATCTCTTTGGGATATAGGCCCAGTAGAAACACTGCTGGGTCAAAGGGTATGCACTGTTTGATAACTCTTTGAGCATAGCTCCAAATTGCTCTCCAGAATGGTTGGATCCGTTCACAGTTCCACCAACAATGTATCAGTGGCCCAGTTTTCCCACATCCCCTCCAACAGTTATCATTATCATTTCCTGTCATTTTAGCCAATCTGACAGGTGTGTAGTGGTATCTCAGAGTTGTCTTAATTTGCATTTCTCTGATCAATAGTGACTTGGAGCACCTTTTCATGTGACCGGAAATAGTTTCAATTTCTTCGTCTGAAAATTGTCTGTTCATATCTTTTGACCATTTGTCAATTGGAGAATGGCTTGAATTCTTATATATTTGAGTCAATTCTCTATATATTTTAGAAATGAGGCCTTTATCAGAACCTTTGGATGTAAAAATATTTTCCCAGTTTACTGCTACCCTTCTAATCTTGTCTGCATTCATTTTGTTTGTACAAAAACTTTTTAACTTGATATAGTCAAACTTATCTATTTTGTGATTAATGATGACCTCTAGTTCTTCTTTGGTCACAAATTCCTTCCCCCTCCACAGGTCTGAGAGGTAAACCATCCTACATTGTTCTAATTTGTTTATAATATCATTCTTTATGCCTAGATCATGAATCCATTTTGACCTTATCTTGGTATATGGTGTTAGGTGTGGGTCAATGCCTAATTTCTTCCAGACTAGTTTCCAATTATCCCAGCAGTTTTTGTCAAATAGTGAGTTTTTATCCCAAAAACTGGGGTCTTTGGGTTTATCAAATACTAGATTACAATTGTCATTGAGTACCTATTCCACTGATCCACTACTCTATTTCTTATCCAGTACCAAATGGTTTTGGTGACCACTGCTTTATAATATAGTTTTAGATCTGGTGCAGCTAGGCCACCCTCATTTGCATTTTTTTTTCATTAATTCCCTTGAAATTCTTGACCTTTTGTTTTTCCAGATGAATTTTGTTGTTATTTTTTCTAGGTCAGTTAAATAATTTCTTGGGAGTTTGATTGGTATAGCACTAAATAGATAGATTAGTTTAGGTAGTATTGCCATCTTTATTATATTCGCTCGACCTATCCAAGAGCACTTGATGTTTTTCCAATTGTTTAGATCTGACTTTGTGTGGAGAGTGTTTTGTAGTTTTGCTCATATAGATCCTGACTTTCCCTTGGCAGATATATTCCCAAATATTTTATACTATCGATAGTTATTTTGAATGGAATTTCTCTTTGTATCTCTTGCTGTTGCATTTTGTTGGTGATGTATAAAAATGCTGATGATTTATGTGGATTTATTTTGTATCCTGCAACTTTGCTAAAGTTGTGGATTAATTCTAATAGTTTTTTAGTTGATTCTCTAGGGTTCTCTAAGTAGACCATCATATCATCTGCAAAGAGTGATAATTTGGTTTCCTCATGACCTACTCTAATTCCTTTAATCTCTTTTTCTTGTCTTATTGCCAAGGCTAGCATTTCTAATACAATATTGAACAGTAATGGTGAGAGTGGGCAACCTTGTTTCACCCCTGATCTTATTGGGAATGGTTCCAGTTTATCACCATTACATATGATGCGAGCTGATGGTTTTAAATAGATGCTACCAACTATTTTAAGGAAAAGTCCATTAATTCCTATACTCTCTAATGTTTTTAATAGGAATGGATGTTGGATTTTATCAAATGCTTTTTCTGCATCTATTGAGATTATCATATGGTTTTTGTTAGTTTGGTTATTAATATAGTCAATTATGTTAATAGTTTTCCTAATATTGAACCATCCCTGCATTCCTGGTATAAATCCTACTTGGTCATGGTGTATTATTCTAGGAATGATTTTCTGTAATCTCTTTGCTAATATTTTATTTAAGATTTTTGCATCAATATTCATTAAGGAGATTGGTCTATAATTTTCTTTCTCTGTTTTTGTTTTACCTGCTTTAGGTATCAGTACCATGTCTGTATCATAAAAAGAGTTTGGTAGGAGTCCTTCATTTCCTATTTTTTCGAATAGTTTATATAATATTGGAGTTAACTGTTCTTTAAATGTTTGGTAGAATTCACATGTAAATCCATCTGGTCCTGGGGATTTTTTCTTAGGGAGTTGATTAATGATTTGTTCTATTTCTTTTTCTGAAATGGGACTATTTAAGTAATTTATTTCCTCTTCTGTTAATCTGGGCAATCTGCAGCTAGTAAGTTCTTAAGGCTACATTTGAACTCAGGTTTTCTTGACTCCAGGCCCACTTTGACCCTTATCCATGGTGCCATATAGAAGTCCCTTAGTGGCCTTGGGTACTCCTTAAAGACTGAATTTTGAGATTGTTCTAAGAACTATGTTGATGAACTTCTTGGGAGTTTTTATATGACATTGAGAAACAGACCATATGGGCTTTATTTGGAGTCTTTAGTATAAAGCATGGTAAAGGCACTTAAAAGAACAATGCCCTGTCCTTCTCAGGACCATCAAGACCTTTCTGGAACTGTGGTTATGGACAAGTGTGTCAAAATGTACCCCAGCTGATTTGCTGAGGAAAAGGGGACTGTCTCAGTTTGAAAAGTTTAAAAGGAGAGAGAGCTGCTGATCTTATTTCCATGAACTCGGAACTCTTTTTTTTTCCTGGAACTTCAATGAGGGATGATTTGAAAGCCTCTGTTGGAGTGGGTCTCTCAGCACAGGCCCAGGAATGGAGATGGGAGTGGTATTGCTTGTCGCAGTGCCCTGCCCAGAGGACCCAACCGAAAAGTCCCAGAAGGGGAAAGTCCCTGGAGCAGCTTTTAGTCAAGCGGACACTGACATTTCTGAGGCTCTGGCTAAGGACACAACAGCAGCAGATAGTGGCGTGGGCCCCAGTAGCAGAAGGCATTGACATAGCTCCCACCAGAGTGGACCTGGCATGGGCAGCAGGATTCTGACCTGAAAAAAGATCTAAGCCTCTGCTTAAAAACTCTGCCAATGTCCTCTGACACCAATGTTTGTACTGCTGATCCTTCTCACTGTCACCACTTTACATTGGGAGATTTATACTGTGAACTGCAATGATCTGGCAACACCCACCAGGTAGATCAGATTGTTAAGATCCAGGCATTAGCTCTTCTGAAGGGAGAAGATGAAGCCTGGAATTTCTATCTGTCTTTTTCTTTCCTTCCTTGCTCCTTCCTCCTTCTTTCCTTCCTTCATTCCTTCTTCCTTCCTTTTTCCTTCCTTCATTCCTTCTTTCTTCCTTCTTCTTCCTTCATTCCTTCCTTCTCTTTCCTCCTTCCCTTCCTTTCTTCTTTCCTTTTTCCTTCCTTCTTCCCTTTCTTTCTTCCTGTTCCTTTCTCTTTTTTAAATTTTATTTTGAGTTCTAAATTCTCTCCTCTTCACAAACCATTGAGAAAGCAAGAAATATACTACCTATTTTCATTTGAGAACTTATGGTCTATAGTCTCCTCCATATTCTGTTACTCCTTAATTGGGTCATTCCATTGCTTATTTTTATCATTATGCTGTTTTTCCATTCTTTTATATCTCCACTGCTGCCAATGCCAGGCTTCTCATATCCATGAGGTCTGGGCTGTCTAATAACATTACTAAGATCAATTAAATGATTGGTAGAGGTCCTCTAGAAGAGCTTTAGGATCTGGGCACCAAGGAATGGAATGTAGGAATAACATCTGCCTCATGCAGGTTAGGTTAATTTTTCCTTGAAAGTTACTGAAACCATCTGGGAGACTTAATTATTGTCTCAGGAGACCAAGGCTTAAACTTTGGGCATAGCTTTCTAGTTGTCTGAGGCACCAGAAAGTCTAAGTACTTTTTCTAAGTACTAAGAAACAAGTGGCTATTCCTTAGGTTTGACTGGCATTTCGACATGGCAAGGAAGCAGCATTCATCTGAATTAGGGTGTCCTTGCTGAATAGTCTCTTCCTGCTATGGTGAAGTAAACTATTTGATTAACTTAGATATTAACTTGTTTTATTTTAATTCCAAATCTGACAACAGAGCACCCTGAATCAGGCCAATAGCAGTCCAGATGAGGAAGATGAACAGGGGGACACTGCTGCTGAAAGAAATAAAGTCCCACCTATGAAGTCCTTATTTGTTCTTTTTCACCAACACATCCCTTCATCTTTACCAGGATCTAAATCATTTCCATTCTCCCGGCTGCTCCTGATTTGGAGCTTTTTGGTGGGCACATGGGATAGCCAGTGATGGTGATTATTTTTTATCTTGTCTGTTGATAAGGTTACCTCTTCGATGGGGGGTGGGAGTTGGAAGGTCTGAACCTAAGGTCTGTAGCCCCTTTTTCTTTTTGATATAGCCATATATGTAAGCACTTGCACATATCTCCACAATGTACATGCACATGCATTTATATCCACACGTGTGCACACATGCATGTACTTCCGATGTAATTTGGCATGAAGGTGACACAGAGTGGTCCTAGGGAGGATCTACTACACAGGAAAGCACCACCCACTCGATGTGCATTCTGGAAGGCGTCAGCTGCACATTACCAGCATATACCTGGGAAGGCTGTGTGAGGGGCTGAGAAGAGGAGGTCTTTTCTATTTGGTATTTGCACGTTTGTGGGAAGCGTGCTGCTTCCAAGCTCTCAGCAATAACAAGACACATTCGCTGCTGCAGGTTCATTAATGAGGCCTACGGGACTGAGGATTGGCTTGTCCACTGTGTTAACTGGACTGTGGGAAAAAAAATGCACAAAAGGGAGAAGCAATTTTCAGGTTAGTGCTCGACTTTCAACTATTACTCTAAATTCAAATGATTACCAGATGACGGCTGCCTTGGAGATCTCAGACGTGTGTGTGTTGTTTATCACAAGGGTCTCCCTCCCCCTTCTGTTTTTGAATCAGCGCTGGGCCTCAGCTGGATGGCCTGGCTTTTCAGTCGGCACTGGCTATTTTTTTTTTTTTTTTTCTGAAAGGACAACCACTAACGGTCCCTTCTGGGCATGACAGGGCAGCTTGCCAAAGGGGAACAGTGCACACTGAGGGTTGTTTGCCCTGACTGCCAATCTGAGAGGCTTCTTAACTCTGGCTTCTCTGACTCTGGGACCAGGGATTAGAGAGAGGAGAGACCTCTCTGCTTGCTCCAGCAGGAGAGCTTCGACCGTGGGTCAGTCCAGTTCATCCTGTGTTGGGCCACCATCCTGCTAGTGGTAGGGACAAAGGGGCCTCTGTGTAAGGAGAACAAGGGATTGTACACAGAAGCCACGACACATGCAAATTCCACTTATGGCATCCTCTTCCTTCCCCCTTCCTCCATCCCTCTTCCCCCCTGCACACAAGGGAAGGATATCATTACACTCATGGTAGATGGATAACACGTTTGCATTAAAGACTGGAGTTAAAATCCTGCCTCAGACACTTTGCTAGTCATGTGACTCTGGGCAAGTCAGTTAATTGTTATCAGCTTTATTTTTCTTATTTTTGAAATGAGGATAAAGTAGTGCCTACTTTCCAGGGTTATTGTGAGGATCAAATGAGATAATACATAAATACAGACATGTAGATACACATATATATGTGCACATATGTATACACATATACATTGTGTCTGTAAAGCACTTTGTAAATCTGGATTGTTGTTGGATATTTCAGTCATGTCCAATTCTTTGTGATCCCATTTGGGATTTTCTTGGCAAAGATACTGGAGTAGTTGGCCATTTCCTTCTCCAACCCATTTTATGGAAACAGGATTAAATGACTAGCTTGTTAAGTGTCTGAGGCTTGTTTTGAACTCAGGAAAATGAGTCTTCCTGACTCAAGGCTTGACAGCACATTATCCACTGTGCCATTAGCTGCAATTGCAAACCTTAAAGCTATTGTTATGGCTAGGTGCTCAAGCCTGGTACATGGGCTTTTACTGCACATCAAGATATTACTACTTATTGGGGGCAACTAAAATTAAAACAACACAGGGTATGAAATTTTTACCAGCTGGTATACTTGTTTCATGGAATCTGACTTTCAGGGGATTCTGTGAGTACAATCAATTCTCAGTGATCCTGAGATCATTTATTTAGCCTCTTGGTTAATAAATGATTAAACTGAGGTGCAGCAGGTCAAGTGACTTGAAGAGGTCACAGAGACAGGAAAATGGTCTCTTCACTTTGGCTTTCCTGCCTGCTTCTTGACCATTGCCAATAATAAGAAGGCAATGGAAAGGGAAGCAAAGAAAAATGTCAGTCATTTTTGGAACAGATTGTTAGGGGCTCTGTCAAAACTTAGGGACCGAAGATGGAATCATGGACCGAAATGGGGTTGGAGAATGCTCTCTGCATTTCTCAAGTCCAGGGTGCTCAGGCATGAATGGTTTCTGATCTGGCTCATTCAAGAGAGTAAGTACATGGACAAAATCAAGGATTCATAGGAATATTAGCCACTCCCATGGTCCATTTTTGCAGATAATTAGGAATTGACAATACAGTACCAAAAATCCATGGGATGACTAAGAGAGATAGTTGTAGTCTTGTAAAGAACCATGGCCATGGAGTAAATAAGATCTGACTCTGCACTTCACAATTTTTGTGAGCAAGTCAGCTGACCCACTATACCTCAGTTTAATCATCTAGAAAATGGGTATTATCTCCCTAATGATTTTGTGGGGAGAAAAGTGCTTTGTAAACTTTTAAAGTCCCATACTCACACGAGTGATTGTCTTAGAATTATAGCTATAGAGTTGAAATAGTTCTTAGAGGTCCTCTGTAAAATCCCCTCGTTTTATAGATGATGAAACCAAGGCACAGAGCTTGCCCAAGGACATACAGAGAGTGAGTAACTAGAGAGCTACAATTAGGATCCTGGTTGGTTGACTCCAAAGTCAGCATTCTTTCCATTGTACTATACTGCCTCTCACATGAAAGGGTGGATGTAATGACCTTTACAAAGGGAAAAGGGCTAAAGAGACATCAGCTGTCATCATCATTGGTATTATTATTATTATTGCTACAAAAGACTTTAGAGATCATCTAGTACAAGCTTTTCATTCTACAGATGAGGAAACAAAGTCCTAAAGGGATAAAGTGGGGGCAACTATGTTGTCGTTTGCCCTTCATTCTTTAAGAGAACCATGGCATCCCCTCATTTAAATCCAATTCACTCAGATGTCTTGGCATCCCCTCCCTGATGTCATGGTCCTTTTTGAGAACAAAGGACAAACAGCAAAGACATCAGAGAGGGGATGCCATGACATGCAAGTGGTGAGGGAGAGCTGTGCAAGGTCACCTGCCTCACTTTTCCCTCCAGAGCCATCTGGATCCAGTGGCCAGATATAGATCAGGACAACTGAAGATGGCCCTGCTTGTAATGGGAGACTTTGGGCTTTTTAAGCTAAAGTCTTCATCATATCTCAGTTTAACTGAAGCTGCACCCATTCAATGATTAAGGCTAAGTAGCAACTGAGATGAAGAATCTCCTCTTTCACCTAGTTCAGAAAAATCTAAACAAATAAATAAATGAATCTGAGAGGAGAAGACCCTCTGGGTTTCTGGTCAAAGCAGAAATGTAATGCTATTTACATTCAATCTGAGTCAATCAGAACCCAAACAGTAACCAAATGAAACCACTAGGTGACACAGTGGACAGATTGCTGGCTTTGAAGTCAGGAGGATGTGAGTTCAAATCCCCCCTTAGACAATTAGAAGCTGTGTGATCCTGGACAAGGCACTTAACCCTGATTGCCTCTAAAAAGACAAAACAAGTAAAAAAAGATTGTAATTGCTCAAAAACTACCCCTCAAGTTACCCATCAAGGGGTCATATGGTCTGTAGAAAAGTTTCCAGATTTTCTTTCTCTCTTTGACACTGAACCACATAGCACAGACTTTGTTTTGATTCTAAAGTTTCTTCTTCACTCATACTTCTCCTGCCCCCTTCTGCTCCCACAGCTAGTAGATTTCCAATTATTCTAGTACCTCCAGACTTTCTCTTCTTATATTACCAACAACTCCTGATTCTCTCCCCAGACAATCCCCTAGAATTCTCTGTCTTGTCCTATACTGCTACATATTTTAGCCTGGAGTGCTTTGGCACAAAGCAGGCTAAATTTCTCTAAAGCCTTTTCAGGATATAGTAGCCTAGAGACTAGATAATGAGACTGGGAGTTAGGAGAATGACATTCTAAAATTTAGCTCCATATCTATCACTGGTTTCCGGGGATACTTGGGGCTATTTAAACTTCATGGTGCATCATTTGTTTCATGAATGCAGGCATGTGCATGTATGTGGAAGGTGTGTGTCTATATCTATGCTTGTACCAAACTCCTGTCCTTTCCTTTCAAAACACTGCCCTAAACCTTTCTCCTTCATATGGCCTTCTGTCATTAATATTACTCAATTCCAGTCTCTCTTTTACTCCCAAATAGAATTGTAACTAGAGATTCTGGCATCAAGGGTATAAAGGATAGTTCACATCAGTCAAGCACAATCATGATGACCTCCCAAGGAGGGAGGAGGTTGAGAGGATACAAAGCAGTGGATAGTTTCATTGGGTAACCTCCAGGAAGATGCTGAGAGTGGGGAGAGAGGTACAGTGGAGGCTGGAGAAGAACAAAATCATTATAGCAGAAGGCGGGTTTGAGGAGAAGTAGGACTTTTAAGGTATCATGTATAGAGAAAATATACAAATGACTGCAACAAGAAGAAAATGTGCCTCTGGATGTTGGTGTTCTGAGGAAAAGCTCTAGTTGCTCCACCATGGTTATAGTTCTACTCTCAAGCTGTTGTTTTCATTATTTAGTCCAGAGGCTGAAAAAGATCCTATAGATCACTTATCACTCATATTACTTGTAGAGATAGAAACAAAAATAGAATGTATCCTGTCATATTATAAATATTAATGCTGTATTTCTAGGAACCAGCAGGTAGATCACCTAAGGACACTCATGATATTTTAACTTTATGCATAGCTGGAAAGGGCAGTTTGTATATGATATGTTTTCAGAGGTATCAGGAAGAAACCTCCTCCTCCTCCTCCTTCCCCCTTGCTGTAGCCTGAAATTGTTTCTACCCTTCAATTCAATTTATTCCAAGTAAAAATCGATGCCTATTTATTAGACATCTACTATGTGCAAAGGTGTTAGGATGCTTGAAATTAAACCACCCAAAATCCAGAGAATCATAGAATCTCAGAGTTGGAAGGAATCAGAGGATCTAGTACTCAAAGATGCTTTAGCTCAAACCTCTCATTTGATAGATGAGGAAAGAAACAGGGAGAAATGTGAATTGACTTGTCCAAGGTAGCAAGGTAGGAAGTAACAGAGAATCAAGATTCAGAGCAAGTAAAATATAATTTTCTAACTCAAGTCCAGCTTCCTAACCCATACCAGAAAGCAGCTGCAACATCCCTGAGAGGGGGCCATCCAGTCTCTACTTGGTACAATTGGGGAATTGGAAAAGATGGCAGTTGAGGAGGACCCTTTCATGTCTAGAGCACTGATAATCCGAATCTCCTTGTGACAGAGAACTCATTACAACCCAATCTATCACTAAGAATTTTTTTCCCCTTTATTGATCCAAAATTTGTCTCCTTGTGATGATGTCAGGCAATAGGTTTAAGTTCCATCCTTTAAAGTTACACAGAATAAAGAACTTCACATAATATATCTTCATATATCTGAAGGCATCTTCTAAAACTCTTTACTCTGTGTTAAATATTCCTAGTTATTTCAACCATCAATCAACTTTCATGACATGGTTTTTAGATGCCATGGCATTTTTGTGACAAATTTGAGCTCCTAAAATGTGGTACACATAAATGAATACAATATTCCATGTATACTTTATTCAGTGAAGGATATTCAGTGAGACTGTTATCTCCTCTCTTCAAGATACCAACTTCAATTAATGCCACATCATGAGAAAGCCAAGGTAGCCCATCCTTCACTACATCCCTTACCAGCTCCCCTATCTATTTTGCTTTACTATATTAGAATATAAGCTCCTTGAAAATAGGGACCATCTTTTTTTTTTTGTTTTTGTATTTCTAACATTTATCAGTGTCTGGCACATATTAAGCGCTGAACAAATGCTCTGTGCGTGTGTGTGTGTGTGTGTGTGTGTGTGTGTGTGTGTGTTGTGTATGTCACTCTCTGTGTCTTTCTGCCAAATATTGCATTAGCATTTTTTGGTAATCATATCACATGGGTGACTCATATTGAGCTTGTCTTAAACTGAAACCCTTAAGTTTTTTTCATATGAACTATAATTAAGCCAAGTTTTCCCCAATCTGTATTTATGCAATTTTCTTTTCTGTTTGTGGCCAAGACTTTAGATATATCCTTATTCAAATCCTTCCTTCCTTCTTCCTCTCTTTCCTTCCTCTTTCCCTCCCTCCTTTCCTCCCCCCTTCCCTCCCTCCTCCCCCCACATCCAGACCAGGAATGATCCCACCACTGATCAACACAGAAGCTTTGGCCTTTTGAATTGCTCAATTTCCAACCTGGGTCTCTTTGCCCTTTCTTAGCCACTCTGGTGCCCCACCTTCCCAGAGGTTCACTATATTGCTGCTAGACTTAGTATGGATATTTGATGGCCTTTAGGCTCTTCTGTAGCTCAGAACTCCTAAGCTTAAGCTATCTACCAGCCTGAGTCTTTCCAGTAGCAGGGATTTATAGGTGTGTGCCATCATACCCAGCTTCAATTTAATTTTTCTAATTTTATATTGCTGACAGTTATAGTTTTGGAGTCATGTGATCAACAAGATGGGAGATTAGACATTTTTTCCAGTTCCTTTAACCTTTCAAACCTCTCCAAAGCAGAAATAATGCACCAAAGCTAAAATAAAATTCAGCTGTTTCAATGATTTAGGCCACCCAGAATCCAAAAAAAAGATTAAAAAACCCAAACAAACCACCAAACCCAAGAACTGATGCTTACTGACCCTGAGCTTACTCAGCACCCCTTCCCTACTTTCCATACTACAGACATCAAGAATACCGCACAGACCCCATTCCCTGCTTCCCTCTTTCTAGGGCCATTGAGATCTTGGCTCCAAGTTATGAAATTTTGCTCAGGCCTTGACAATCAAGCTTGGCTCTTAAGTGCTGATGCCAAGCCAGAGAACTAAGAAACAAAAAAAAGTGGG
Source organism: Myrmecobius fasciatus (assembly GCA_023553655.1). NCBI lineage: Eukaryota > Metazoa > Chordata > Mammalia > Dasyuromorphia > Myrmecobiidae > Myrmecobius > Myrmecobius fasciatus. The sequence goes on along the minus strand of JAJPUD010007174.1, from coordinate 56,665 downwards.
GCAGGTTACCAGGACAAGACACTGAGACAGGGGAAATCGTATCATTTTACCAAGACTGAAGATAAGAGCTTAGTATTCGTCTGGAGCCAGTTCTGATCACCCAAAATTTATTTAGGGACAGAGACTTAGTCTGGTAAACCATGAATTTCCCCTCCCAGATTGATTCTTTTGTGAAGGCAGTCTTTTGGTAGGAGACTAATAGGCCTTGAGATCCAGTCCCCTAGAAAACCAGAATTAGAGGGGAGAGAGTTGGGAAGTGAGTGATAAGGAAAATATTGGGGAGACAGGAGTGTGAAAGGAAGAAATCTCAAAAAAAAAAAAATCTTGAACGGAATCAGAAAATTCAACCAGGAAAAACAGTAACAACAAAAAGAAACATGGCTTCTAGATCTAGTAAATAAGTCCAAGCATCTATGAAAAAGAAGAAAAATGATTCAATACTTGATGAGACAGAGGATCCTAAAGAATTTCAGAACATGAAACTACAACATGCTGTTCTTCAGTGGTTTGAAAGAGAAGTGAGACATTATAAAAGCAGAATTTATGTCCTATACAGAAAAAAAAAAAAGAGCTGGGGGAGAGGGGGAGAGCAAAATAGAAAGTCTTGAATATGCAATAACAAGTCTTATCAAAGAAGTAAATGAGAGAGCAATAGATTGGAAATGCAAATGTACTGAAATGATGGGCAACTTAGAAAAAGAGAAGCAAAAAACAACATTAAAAAAAAACATAAAAGGCAATATTCTCACTACTTAGCCTCTCTGAAATCATCATGTTGGTCTTTTCTTACAGAACAATAATATTCCATAATATTCATATACCATAATTTATTCAATCATTCTCCAATTGATGGAAATCCATTTAGTTTCCAGTTTCTAGCCACTACAAAAAGGGCTGCCATAAACATTTTTGCATATGTGGGTCCCTTTCCCTCCTTTAAGATCTCTTTGGGATATAAGCCCAGTAGAAACACTGCTGGGTCAAAGGGTATGCACAATTTAACAATCTATTTCAAAAACAAGTTCTATAAGCTAAGATAAAGATCTTCAAATATAAAGGAAAGGATATTCAAATAATATAAGATTATTTCCCAACCACTAGAAAAAGAACGAGAGAATGGAGTAATGTATTCTGAAGAGTAATGGAACTCATGATCCTGCCCAGGATGACCTATTCTGCAAATTAACCACAAAAGACAAAAGATAGACATTCAACAATAAAGAAAAGTTTGAAATATTTTTTTGAAAGAAAATAAAAACTGAAGATATTATTTGCTTCTTGAACAGCTCAAACAACATAATTGCAGAAGTAAATACATGCCAATAGTAACAGCAAGAGTAACAACAGAATGATGAGTAGGAGACTTATCTATGTGATGAGTCAAAACCTTACCTGTGTATGCTCTGTCCAAAGGAATATAAATTTTGATCACTTATACTTCCTAAGATATCTGGGGGTCTGAGAACTAAACATTTACCTCCTACTTATTTATTCTATCATGTTTTGTTTTGTTTTTAAATCAAAACAATTAATTCTTTTGTCTCATGTAATTTTCATTTATAATTTCTTTTTTTTTTTTTTTTGCTTTTTTCTAAGACAATTGGGGTTAAGTGACTTGCCCAGGGTCACACAGCTAGGAAGTATCTGAGACCAGATTTGAACTCAGGTCCTCCTGACTTCAGGGCTGGTGCACTATCCACTGTGCCACCTAGCTGCCCCCTCATTTATAATTTCATGAAATATAGTTCTGAAAAACCAGGATTTCATAAAGTTTATTGGGATTCAAATGAAGCTATTTGACTATGTCTTATGAGGATCTACTCTTCTTAGACTGATTCTTTTATAAAGGCAAACTGCACTATCCTTGCCTCAATTCTTGCCTAGTCTTTCATCACTGAATAGGTGCTATCGCAGACAAACCGAGACCTTAAAAAGACCTTGGCTTAAAAAGGCTGAAGTCCCCCCTGCATTCGGATCCATTTTCAGTTTTCCTGACCAATGTTTTGCCTCTGGACTCAGGACTCTGGAGCAAAGAGTGAGACTACTAATTTTGCGCAGCTCTGCTTTCACTTAAATTCAATTCATTTGCAAGTAATGTCATTGGTCGTGACATTCTGATGTCATTGGTCCTCTCTGATGAACAACAACAATCTGGGTGTCCTTGTGCAAGTTGCTTAACCCTGTTTGCTTCAGTTTCCTCATTTGTAAAATGAGCTGGAAAAGGAAATGGTAAACCACTCTAGTCAAGAAAATCCTAAATGGGGTCACAAAAAGTAGGACTAGATTGAACAACAGCAACAATCTTTTGTATGTTCCTATCTCTGCCTTTTTGAATCAAAACAAATCTTATCTTTCTTTTACATGACAACTCTTCAAATACTAGAAAAATGCCATTATAACTCCACAAATCTCTTCTTTACTCTAAATGTCCTCAGCCCCTTCAGTTGATATTCACATGACTTTACCTTGCGTTTCTTCACCTTCCTCATCAGTTTCCTTTGTATGCTCATCAGTTTAGCAATGCCCTTCTTAAGCTATAACCCCTAGAACAGAGCCCAGCACTACATCTGGGATCTGAATAGAGATTACTTCTCTGATTCTGGACACTATACCTCCCTAAGTATCCTAAAATTATGTTAACTTTTTTTACTGCCATATAATTCATATTGAACTTGCAGTCTGTTAATCATGGCCTTATCCCATCAGCCCATCTTTGCCAGATGAATTACTTACTATGTAATCATGTCTTATATTCATGAAGTTTATTTTTTGAACCTGAGTAAGATTTTATACTTATCCCTATTATGTTATCTTGAAGACAGAATGTAGAGAGATGACCCAAAGATCATAGGTCTCTGAGAAGAATACAACAAGAATCTTTAAAACCATACTGCAGGAAATTACATGTCATCTAATTAGGCTAGAAGTAGGGTGTACTGGAGCCAGCTTGAACCAGCTAATGAGAGTTGATTGTCAACTTTTCAGTGTGAGTATTTACAGCTTGGAAATTGGCAAAAGCTACAAAGCAAGGTTTATAGCTTTTTTTTTTTTTTTTGTTGGTTGTCTAGCCTTAAGGAAAGTGATGGAGAAAATGTTAATAATGCAGATTAAACTTTAAATTGTGTTGGAATTTTCGGTCCTTGATTACAATGGAAAAGTATTACACTATAATGTAATGTAAACATTACACTGTAATGTAATGTAAAATGATGAATAAGATTCTTTCAGAAAAACCTGGAAATTCTTATATGAACTGATACAAAGTGTAGTGAGCAGGACCAGAAGAACATTTTACACAATAACAGCAATATTGTATGATGATCCACTACAAAAAACTTAGCTATACTCAATGATACAATGATCCAAGACAATTCCAAAGACTCATAATGAAAAAATAATTACATTAATCAGGAAGGTAAACAATTACATAGTTGTACTATTATCCAGCCCACATTTCTCCACAGTGTCCCTGTACATGTTATTCCATCTCCTTCTTCTCTGCACAAATGTTTTAATGTCTGGAATGTACAGATGCTCATTCTCTGCCTTTTAGAATCTCTAATTCATAATAATAATGAACAATGATAATAAAAAAAAGACCACAACAAATAATTAATATTTACATGATGTTTTTGATGTTGCATAGTAAATAGAGAGCTGGCCTGGAAGCAAGGAATACCTTGATTCAAGTCCTTCCTCTGACACATACTAATATTCAATGATTCTGGTCAAAAAAACAACCTCTCAGTGCTCTAGGCCAATGGTTCTGAAACTTTTTTTTTTTTTTAAATCTCAGGACTTTTTTACACTCTTTAAAATTACTGAGGACCTTCCAAGAGCTTTTATTTATGTGGATTATATCTATTGATGTTTTCTGTATTTGGAATTAAAATGTCATGATTATTTATAAAAAGTTTTGATCTCAAGAACCTCCTAAAGGGTTTTGAGGATCCCCAGAGATTCCTGGACCACGCTTTGAGAACCATTGTTCTAGGCAGCTCTCTAAGACTAAAAATTGCAGAAAAGGTGCCAGTCTACTTTGGTATAGGGTTTTTTTTTTTTTTTTTTCACCTGGAGAATTCCTCATATTAATGAGATCACAGGTCCAATCTTTATCTCTGTAGTGTTTTAAAGTCTATGAAACTTCCTATGTGCAAGTCACAACCCTTACAGTAGTCAGGACTTTTTTCTTTTTTTTAATGGAAATTACTTTGTATTTGCTTGCTTCTGTATATGTTATCCTTTTCTCCTTAAGAGCAGGGGACATTTTGTTTCTGTTTTTGTATTCTTAGTGCCATCAAAATGTTTTGTAACTTAATAAAGTATTTTAATAAATGAGTGCTAAATTAAATTGCAAACAAAAGAAACTTTGTCAAATGTCTTGTTGAAATAGTTACATTATGTCTGCAATATTCCCCTGATCTACCCTTATGGTAATCCTATTTTTAAAAAGGAAATTAGCTAATTTTGTCTTATTTATTACTAATGAACCCATTCTGGCTTTTAGTGATTACTATTTCTCTTTTTGTGTCCTTATATACTCTCTCTTTTGCAATCCAGCCTAGGATTTTGCTTAGAATTGTGGATATACTCAAAAGATTTAGAGCTAAAAGAATTCTGCTATAGAAATTTCTTTTGTACCTCACCAAAGAAAAACTGTTTATTAGGTATTTGGGCTCCTGATACCAAACTGCTGGAAATGCTGCCTCTGAGGAAACTTTCTATTCATTTTAAATAGTTGATGGTCCCAGAAACTCAGATATTCAAAATCAGCACTAATTATTTTAGCTTTTTTTTTTAAATTAAAGCTTTTTATTTTCAAAACATATACATGGATAATTTTTCAACACTGACCCTTGCGAAGCCTTGTGTTTCAAATTTTCCTTTCCTTCCCACCCCCTCCCCTAGATGGCAAATAATCCAATATATGTTAAACATGTCAAAATATATGCTAAATCCAATATATGTATACATATTTATACAATTATCTTGCTGCACAAGAAAAATCAGATCAAAAAGGGAAAAAATGAGAAAGAAAACAAAATGCCAGCAAACAACAACAGAAAGAATGAAAATGCTGTGTTGTGATCTAAACTCAGTTCCCCCAGTCTTTTTTTTGGGGTATAGATGGCTCTCCTCATCACAAGATCATTGGAACTGGCCTCAGTCATCTCATTGTTGGAAAGAGTCATGTCCATCAGTATTGATTATTGTATAATCTTATTGTCGTTGTATACAATGATCTCCTGGTTCTGCTCATTTCACTTAGCCTCAGTTAATGTAAACCTCTCTAGACCTGTCTAAAATCATCCTGTCTCAGCTTTTTCTTAGTCCCATTTCCATAAGTAATCACTAGATACAGTTCTCCAAAATTCAGAAATCAAACATTTTTTAAGATAAGCATTACCTTGTCCTTAAAAGACAAATGCTTTTGGGAGGGATAACACATTAAATTGTTAAAGGGGTTAGGATGATTAGTTTATCAGATGAATTTTCTCCTGGATAGTAAAAGAGCTTTTGGTGTTTTGGAGAGGAGATGTGGTGATGTTTATGTGTGAGGGAAGGGGAGTGATGGAATACTGGGAAGAAGAGGCAGCTGCTAAGAACTATGAACAGGCAAAGTGACCTGAGGGTAACAAGAGACATTTTAAAACATTGTTACAAATGCATTGTATCATATATACAAATATACAATAAAATTATTGTTATGAATATTTTAATGCCTCAAATTCCACTTTTTTTTTAATTCAATAAGTTCTTACACTATCCATCTACCTTCTCTACTCTACCCTCTACCTTCTCATCCCCCAACCTAGCAATCACAATCCTATTCCTCAAAGGAGTTTTTAATCTACTCAAGGAAAACAAGTGAACAGTTATGTAAATTTTAGAATATAAACAAAATAAACACAAAGTAATAGGGAAGAAAAGGGCCCCAATGACTGAGGTGGGGTTGGGGGGGGATGGGAAGCTGGATCAGGAAAGATCTCATGCAACAAGAAATTGAGCCTTAAAGGAAGATATGGATTCTAAGAGGCATGGGTTTACCTCAAGTCAAGTCAGCTAGCATTTATTAGGTTCCTGCTATGTGCTAGGTACTATGCTAAGTGCTTTACAAATATCTTATTTGACCTTCAGATAACTCTGGCAAGTAGGTGTTATTAAACTGAGGCAGACAGAAACTAAATGACTTGCCAATAGTCACATAGCTAGAAGTATCTGAGGCTGGATTAGAATTGAGGACTTCCTGATTCCAGGGTTAGTGCCCTTATGTCATCTAGCTGCTCAATCAGGAAAGGCTTCTTGCAGAAAATGGAATTTTAGTTGGGACTTGAGAAAAAAATCAAGGAAGGAAGGAAGGAAGGGAGGAGGGAGGGAAGGAGAAAAAGAGAAAGAGCAAGAAAGATAAAAAATTCCAGGCTTCACAAATTCACCCTTCAGAAGAACTGATGATTGGATCTTCCTTCCTTCTTCCCTTCTCCCTCCCTGCTTCTCTCCCTTTCTTCCTTCCTCCCTCCTTCTCTTCCTTCCTTCCTCCCTTCTTCTTTTCCTTCCTTCCTTCCTTAACTGGGACAGTTAACTCTTTTGTCCCATGGAGTTTCATTTACGATTTCTTGAAAGAGAGCATTGGAAAACCAGGTTTTGATAAAGCCCATCAGGATTAAAATAGAGCTATTTGATCATGTCTAAACCTCAAATCATTCTGGCTCTAAGACAGAGACTAATAATAAGTCCTAGACCAAGCCTTACTTGGTCCTTGTTTGGGTAGGAATGGATCAGAGTGATTGCATATAGCAATTGTTTTTGTTGTGATTTTAAACACTGATTTCCCTCTGTTTGATTTTTATTTATTTTTTTTTTATTTTATTTGCATAACATATGGGTGGGTGATTCTTCAACAATAACCCTTACATAGCTTTCTGTTACAAATTTTTCCCCCCAACTCCCCACCCCTCCCCTAGATGGCAGGATATCCACTACATGTTAATTATGTTAAAATATTGGCAAATCGAATATATGTATACATATTTCCAAACTTATTGTTGTGCAAGAAAAATCTTATCTACGCAAAAGATTTTTGTTTGATTTTTTTTTTTTTTTTGAATGGGGAAACCAAGCCTGGTTTCTTACTTAACCTTAAATCAGTGAATGGGTGTTGTCTCCTGGGAAAGACTTTATCTTAAAAAGGTCAAGTTCTCCCAATGCATCTGGAGTCATCTCTAGTTGTCTAGATCACTGTTTTACCACTGGGCTCAGATGACCCTGAAGAAGGGTGTAAGGCTGATGACTTTGAATAGCTCTGCCTCATTTAAATCTAATTCACTTGCAAGTCAAGACATAATTTCCTGATGTCATTGGTCCTCTTTGAGAATGAAGGACAAACAACAACAATATAATATAAAGTAACACAAACATATATAATAACACAAGATTATTAGTTTATCAGATGAATTTTCGGGGAAGCAAAATAGGGAAAAGGGAAAGACACAAAAGGGAAAGACCAATGATTACATTGATCCCAGCATGTGCAAACACAACTCCATTCTCTTTGAACATCTGTGCCACTCAAGGCATAAGATTCTCCTGTTCATACATAAAGAATATACATAAAGAAAGTGCAATCTTGTCTAGGATGCTCTGGATAAGAGGACTTGAAGACTAAATAAGCCCATTCCATAATTTTGCTTAAGGTTTTATCTATTCATAAGCCACAGTACTATTCTAGGTACATTTTAAGAACTGTTGCTATATCTCCCTTTCCTCTGCTTTCATATGTGGGGCTCTAGTTTGTATGACACTAATTTGTCTTTGCTTAGGATTTCTTTGCATATCTTCACTTTCTATTTCCTTCATACTTTTACTTAAGTCCCCCTCAGATACCTTACCATGGTATAAAAGGTCAATCTGGTTTCATTGTCTATGACAATGTAATATTATGTTTGGTAAATTCTACCAAACTAGAAAGAATTCAGGAATGGACCCAATGATACTGTGTGTCTGTCACCAAGAACCAATCTACCTCAGTTCAAGGAGATTGATCTGTAGAGAGTTGACCATAATTTCATGAGAAAATTTTGAGAACATGTCATGAAAATCTAACAGTAGCCATGAGGGGCCATCAAACACACTCAGAATTGCCCTTACTGTTTCTAGCTAGCATTGAAGGCAATTGGGGGATGATGAAGCAATCCCTTTATTGACCCCTAAACAGGAAAAGTCCTGGATTTAACAGAATTTAAAAGAGAGTGACTTGCCCTCTCCCTCTTTCCTTATTTTCCAGTTACCACCATTTGAGCCTCTTCTGTAAGGGATGGAGGAGGGTCTGCTTTCCTCCCCATTCCATCACAAATGTAAACATGTGGCAGCTAAAGCACAAATTTGACTTGCCTGAGTGTAAGATTAATTCTCAGTGCCCTAAGTGTGATGTGCTTTGTGCTTCTATGCCTGAGAAGCAATTTGTAGATGGACAGTTCTAGCTTTGGAGGCCATCTTGTTAGAATGAGAGATCTGGAGATCTTAGATCCCTCAGTTGGAGCTGACTGTCGGGGAAGTGATTCACCATTTGAAATGACCATTGATAAGAGGATGACTTCAAGCCCTGATCTGGCTTTCCAGAAGACATAGACCTAGAGGGAATTTCTTGGACAGTGCAGAGCCAAGGTGAAATATAAAATATCTATTTAGCAATCCTATCAGAAGTTTTATGTTTTGGTAGTTTGTGTACCATCTTCCTGGGAGAGTTTAACAGCAGTTTTTTGTTGCTACTTGTTTTGAATCATTGTAAATTTGAAATTGTGAGTCTTTTGTATTGAGCATCTCTTTTGTATATAGGAAATAAGTAACTGTCCCATACCTGATTCATATTGCACTTTGAATACCTTTCTATTCTCTTTTGGGAGACCCTTTACTTGGAACAAATGTAAGTTTAAATAATTTCCCCCAGATACTCAACAAAGTAGAGATGATGGTACAGCACAACAATTCAAAGAGTGTCAAAAAAATAATCTAACTCTTCCTTTAAACTGTCAGGATCTCCCAAAATTGAGTCTGTGCTGTAAGTAGCCAAGAATTAAGATGGATTCTTTCATGGAAAAGGAAAAGACAACATTACAATTCCTAAGGTCTGGTAGTACTTTTTATGGTTAGATGAGTATCATTGGAAGAAATCAGAACTATTTAGCTTGCAGAAGAGGCTTTAAGAACAGATAATGGACCAGCTTCTGTATTTAAAGGGATATAATATAGAAGAGTTAAATTAGACTAGTTTAGCTTGAACCCAGAGGACAGATCTAGGAACTGCAGCTGGGAAGATGTAGAGGAATAGTTTTAGGTTTGATGCAAGGGAAACAATCCAACAACTCCCAAACCAAATTTTGTAACAATTAGACAAAAATGGCTTAAGGATGCCTCAGGAGTAAGTAGATTCTCTTTCACCTAAGGAGTTCCAGTGGAAGCTGAATGGCCACTCTTTTGTTGGAGGCAATTGGGGTAGAGTGATTTGCCTAGGGTCATAAAGCCAGTAAATGTCTGAGGTCATATTTGAACTCAGATCTCTTGACTCCAGGGCTGGCACTCTACTTACTTTGCTATTTAGCTACACTCTTCTCTCCCCCATGGTCATTTGTTAATGATCATGCCTGCTTCTCTGGGAATAATTATCAAATGAATATTATTGCTGCTCCAAGAAAAGAATGTCAATTAATTCTCCATATGACTTCCCAAAGCAAAATATATTTCCCCACTATCAATTCTTTGCATGTGTTGTTTCCACACACTTGAATATACTCCCCTTCTTGACATACTATGAAAAAAAATCATATTCGAGCAGTCAAAAAACATTAGGTGCCTACTATATGCCAGCCATCATGCTAAGCACCAGGGAAACAAAAGCAAAAGACAGTTTCTGCCCTCGAACAGCTCATGTTCTAATGCGGGAGAGAACATACAACTAACTGTACAAACAAGCAATATACAGGATAAATCGAAAGTAATTCACAGAGTGAAGGCACTAGAATTAAGTTTTTTTGTGGGATTTCAGCTGGGAATTGAAGGAAGCCACGGAAGCCAAAGGAGACAGGGGTGGGGGTGGGGGTGGGGTGATGACTCCTGCTTTTGGGTTTGTAGCCGCAGCGCTTAGCTCGAAGTTAGTACTTAATAGGTGCTTTTCATTCATCCAGTTTTTCGGAAGTTTTCGATATTAGTAAGGGATTCCTGTTACTCGATGCTGGGCTGCTTGCTTTTAGAGATCTCTCCACAGTTTCTGCAATTCAGGATGATTTCTCCTCCCCACCCAGAAGTTCAAACCACCTCCCACTCCCAGCCTAACTCAAGCTCGGGAGCAAGGCTAGCTCCCTGTGGGTGGGAGGAGCAGCCGCTCAGGCCCTACAAAATATGAAAGTGTCTTCCTCATTACTGTTTAATTGTCAGGAGAGCCACGTTTTGTCCTCTCATCATTTCACAGTAGCCAGTATAGAGGACTTGCCAGAGAGTCTGGTGACAGAGAGAGCCTGGGAAACACACTAACGGAACTCACAAATAGATATAAATACTTGTTTGAGAGTAACCCGAGGCTCTCTAGTTTGGGGTGGGGGTGGGGGAGGAGCGGCGGGGAGGAGAGAAGTTTCAGTTCTTCTCGGTCACTGGTGATCTCACGTACTCCTACTGCCCTTCCTCATCCCCACCTTCTCTAGGGCTGACTTACTCTCGGAATCACCGAGGAGGACCACTGCTCCCGCTGCATGTCCTCTGGCAAATGATGGCACCTGCTCTCTCAGAAGGGCGCTCCTCATTGTTTATAGTTTGTGACGCTCTGCCTCAAGGTGAACTGTGCCGCCCCACGTCCACCTAATTCTAGTGAGGTCTGTCTACAGCTGTCGTCTTTGACTCTTGCAGCTGATGTTTCTGTGCTTCGATCTGGGTTTCATTTTTCCTCGTTATTTCTGAGTCCGTGGCCCTACTGTATTTCGGAGCCCTCCTTCCCCTCCCCTCCTTTGCTCCCCTGGGCCACTTAGATTCCTTCTCGGTTCAATTCAGCTACTGCTTTTTGGCATCCACTGTGTGTCGAGAACTGTGCTAAGTATTTGGTGAGATGCAAAAGTTGCGAAAATCAGATACAAAGTGACCAAGGTCTTTTTCTAATAAGAATGATGGCGTTAACACATAATAATCAATCCCTCCTACCTCATCTATGCCCTGGTGTAATAGGTTGAGCCGACCTGTGTTCTCTCCTAAGGCTTGTCCGATGCCCCGGGGATTCCTAAAAGTCAGTAGTCTGAGCTGCCTTGAGGATCGCTTTTGCTAGCAGTATTCCAGAGGGTTGACTCAGTTCAGCAGTGTCCTCAGACCTTGGATAGCCCAAGGCTTTCTCAGCTCAATCCCACACTCATACCCTGGGGAAGGACAAGGGCAGGCACCGAGTCATTTGATTCCTCTTCCCTCCTCCTCTTTCTTCCTTTTCCCTCTCTTCCTCTTCTTTCCTTTCTCCTCCCCTCCTCCCTCTCCCTTCTTTCTAGTTCTCTATTAGTCCTTCTCCGTCCCAAATTATCCCAGGTAGAAATACATGTATTTCTCATGCTTCTTGTCACTTTGTCAATTCATCTCATGTCTCTGCTCTAGAACTGTTTTCATATGTTCAGCTTTCTTCCTGATCCCTTACATCCAAGACGGATTCACACCAACCTCCCCTCATTTCCATATCTCTCTCCTCACAACCTATTTTGAGGTCATATAGTATTACTGGCGCTGAATTACCTCGGTTCAGCTTAAACATTGTCTGCCATGCTTGGTTCCAATCTGCCTCATGGCTTTCCTAGACCACCATATTAAGAAGCCCACTAAGCCTTTCCAGGCTACCAGGTTGCATCTAGGTTGGCATAAAACTAGGGATTTCCTTTTGGAGGGCCCCCACTTTCAGATGGGTGGAGCCTCTTTTTTAAGCCTTCTCTCTTTTGCAAGCACTGGTGTTTGATAGTAAACACCTCTACTAGTGTCTCACTGAGGCAGGAATGGTGGGTATGTAATGGGAGAGCAAACTTGTCTGGAGCATTTTCCTAATCATAAAGTCTGTTTATCCTAATGCCACAATTTGGAGGGAATCTTTAGGGTGGAACAGGAGGTCTGGCTTCATGCTTGTTACTTCATTTGAGCATTTAATTTAAAAATATTAAAAATAAAAAAGATTCTCATAGTTTTTGAGATCCCAATTGAGAAAGCATTTAGACAGAGAATCGGTGCTTTGTCATCTTCTTCTGTACTCCTTGCTTTCACAGCTCCCTTTTCTTTGTTTTTTCCCTTACCATAATGAAACATACAAATCAGAAACAGTTGTGATGGGCCAGATTTTATCTGTCTGGCATTAAGATTAATTAAACAAAAATTATAGATGTAACTTGAAAGGAATGCTTTGGATTATCATCCGCCCTCAGACAGAGCAAGAGAAAAGAGACAGGCCCTTTACAATCTGAATGAATCTTCTGTCTCTGTTAGGGAAACTTTAGCACTAACAGGATATGCTTCTTAGTTTGGCCTCAGGCTGTTCCATCTGGTGCTGGTGGTCAAAGGCTTTGAGATCTGGCAAAAGTGGAAGGAACAATTGTAGAAACTGATTATTCTCAAACAATAGCTATAATAGCTATTCTCCCCCCTCCCCCCGCCGCCCTAATTTTTTGAATCTTTCCAGCCTTCATCACCTTACCCCAAACCCTTACTCCTATTCACAACCAAATCCTTAGTCCTAGTTTATCTCATTGTCTGCAATACATCTTGCACTGCTCTTCCAGATTTCCACTCTTTTCCTTAGGATGGGACAGTAGCACCACTTCCTCTTTCCAGAGATTCACACAGACAGGCTAGGAAGACCTTTGCATCCCCTGAAGACAACTGGTCTTCAATGTCCCGCTATATTTCAAATGTGTTTCCTATTCATAACATCATTCCTGTGGCACTAAGTGCCCTGGCAAGTCATGCTTTTATGAAATCAATTAACCATTAGGTGGGAGTGTGCCTATAAAAGACATGGGCTCTGACCTCAAATCTATTGGAAAAGCAGACTGACTTACATGAAACAATTAAAGAACCATACAGGACAACTTATAATTAATTATCTGCAGAAAGCATGGTACAGAATTACCACCGGATTTAGAAATAGAGTTCGTTTATACTCCCACCATTGTCATTCTCTATCTGCCTCAATTTTTTTGAATGTTTCTTTTTCATAAGTAGTTCCACACTAGCCTAATTTCAAAAAATTGAAATGTCATTTGCATTTTAGACCTAAATAAGAAGAATTTGCTTTCTTAAAGCTTAGAGAGTCATTGGTTTTGAATAGATATATATATATAGAGGCCAGTCACTTTTGTGGTCTATTCTGAAGGGTGCCAAAATATCATACTTATGATACATATTTCCTCCATTGATCAAAGAACTATTCTCTTCCAAGTGTAGAAATGTTAATTTTTGGCCAATTTCAAACCTCTAACCTCCAAAGCCTTTAACAAGGGTTAATTGAATTGTCAAATTGTAGCTGGAAACTAGATGAGAATAATAATATAGGATCATAGGTGTGATAGAAGTTTATAAAGCCCTTTATATATTCTCCCCACAAACCTTGTGAGATGGGTACTCATTCTATTTTTACAAATGAGGAAACAGTCTGAATTAAGTAAATTGCTCAGGATCACAATAAGCCAACGTGTCTGAAGTAGGATTTGAACTCAGGTTTTCATGACTCCAAATTTGATATTCCATCCACTTCATTCTCTGTCCTAGATGCTCATAAAAAAAGATCCTTTTATATAACTGAATCTCTTTCTCTCATGGTATTAAAGGGAACTTCCTTGAGTTCTCCTTTGATTGAGAAGACTATTCATGCTCCTAGTGACTTTATAGCTAAATTTTAGGAGGTGTTGAGATAATAAGTTGGGAACTTACCTGTGGAGAAAACCACCAAAGGGTGGCAGGATGTAATTTCTCTTTTCTCTCCCACCATCTATATGGGAGTTACTGGACTAGTAGGAAACTGTTCAGGAAAGATCACTCTAGATAGACACATATACAGAGATATTAACTTGAGGAAAGAAGCAGCTTCTAGGAGTGTCACTTCTAGAAACAGAGGAAAGAGTCAGCTTTAGAAGAGAACAAACTGTGGGAACATAATTGAGCAACTCACTCAGTATAGGTACCTGCTGCATAAGGGAAGCTGCATGAAGACTATGAAGAAAAAAAGGATTTTCAGGTTCTATAGAATCAGGAGTTGTGGTTTGTGTTTGCAACACAGGTATCCTACACAAATGCCTCCTTAACATTATACTCTTAGTTTAAGTCTTCTTTTTCCTTGGTCTCTGTATGATATAGTGTGCCTCAGGCTTAAGAGGGGAATGTTTTATAACTCTTTTTTCCTCCCCTTTGCTATCTTAGTAAATAAATGACTTTGCTAAGAGCTAAGTGCCTACTGACTGATTGTCATTGTAAATGACACTAGTGGGGGCTCATGAGCTATAGTTTTAGAAGAAGGTATACACAGGGCATTTTAGAATCTAAAATAGAACCCTGAACTCTAGGGACCCCATCTATAAATAAAAATGCCAAGATGGGGGGGAGAATGCTTCAGAGTGGGTGCTACACAGACATAGACTCAGCAAGAAACATTTTGTTTATTTTAGTTTGGCCTATCACCAGCCAGTGGGATAAAACCTTGAAAATTCTACTCTGCCACCCTGATATTCATAACACTGACCTCTCTTTTCTCTTCCTCACCCATGTTGTATCTTGGATTTTTCAGAGGCACATTTCTCAGCAATGGCACCGTTAAAAAATGACAGAAAAGAGATGAGATGGCCCCTCTCTGCTCCCATCCTAGGAGTAGGAAGTGTTCCCAGTGCTCAAATTTTAAAATGGAGCAATAAAAGGAAACATGTTAGAAAAAAGAATTGTGTGGATATGGGGGAGGGGAGGCAGGAGCTGTTTGATTGTTAGCTGTTTTCTCAGTTTGGGAAACTTAGAAAATATTCTTTTAGAGGCATTTTGTAGAGTTTAGTGCCTGTGATTAGGATCACTTTTTCCAAACCCAAGGGCTTTCCTTTCATTGTAGCCTTCCCCCTCTTTCCCCTTTAACTCTGGGAGATGCATTGTGTGCTCTTCATCCAAAGGTAATCACTGGCATTGTCTCTGGGGTGGTCCCAGAATTGCCAACTTTTCAATCGACCCAAGATGACATCCAGGCTCTGGGGAATACAAGAAGAAAGCCCCTAAGTGGCTACTGGAGAGGATCACCTGACCTTCTGAACAACACCTTTTCCAAGGTCAGCAGAATGAGACTGAATACCCAGTATAGAGGGAAGGTCCTGGAAGGCCTCTGTTATGCACAAAATCCTCTCTTCCAAATAGACAGCCAATTCCTTCACTGTTTACTCTCTCTTTGAGTGGATGGGAGAGAGGTTCCTGCATGAATAAGCCTCTAGCCAAATTAGTTGTAGGATTTTAAGCCCTTTTTTATTCTTTTCATTATTAATTATTGTTATTTCTGATGTATATTACCACACATCTTTTCCTTCTTCTAGTAGGGGAGCAAAAGATATTCAAAGCATTTCCCTCCCCATCCATGAGCCTGTACCTTGGCTTTCATTCACTGCTTAGCCCCCCAGTCTGATGTTTGCCTCACTATCCTGGCAAAGCTTTTCTGGGTAAAAAGGGTAAAAAAGGCTTTCTTTTCAGCTCTGGACCCTGAAGGAAAGAGCTTGTACAGCTCTGTATTAAATGAAAGCTAGATTTGGAATTTGAAGTTACCTTAGGTTTCTCAATTGTAAAAGTGGGGGGAGGTGATTGGATGGCTTCTAAGGTCTTAGAATTCTCAATCTGGGACCCTGTGACTAGGGACTACTATGCAAAAGATCACTTTCTGGTTGGATGGAAGGGGAGAAACTGGAGGAAAATTAACCAATCACTACAATGGATGACACAGACTATTGGTTTTCAATGTCCTCTCTTCCATATACTGCTTCACCTTTATCAGCACCACCCATCTTCAGAGCCCCCATCTATACCTTCCCATGTATCCAGTGTTCTTAGGTCTGCTTCATCTATTTCATTACCTGATAAATTAAATCACACTAAAGTGTAAGGGTCTTAATGAACTGGCCCCTTCTTCCTCTTTCATTGGTATTTGCATTTTAAAACTGGAATCTGAAGATGACGATCCTTATCCAAGGACAATAATTGATGAGGTCCTGGGTCACTAGGAGGGGTTGGCAGAAAAGCCTGAAGTACTGATAAGATTACATGGAAATCAGCTCCACTTTATAGGCCCAACCCCAGTCTTGAGTAACCCCACCCTACAGTGTCCAGTCGGATGTCAAATGCCTGAGGTTAAATTTCCCCCATAAATCTGCTGGTGGCCCATACTATCTTTGCTGGTATTTTTCTTCTATCGCCCTCTCCTCCACACCTCAAAAGTGTCTTTCTCCTTATAGCTAACTAACTCTCTCTTTTTGGGTACTAAATCCTCTATGGATTTAGCCTGCCAGTCAATAATATACTTCCACCTGGAAGTATATTCCCTTTTTTTTCTGGTTAATTGTAACCTCCACTAGGGAACTTGTCTTTTCCCGTTAATTGTTAAAACTCATATTTATCATTCCTGGTGTCTATTTTACTTCTTCATTTTGTCCATAACCTCTTCTCATAAATAAACCTACCTTTTGCCAATGAGAAAGACCATTGTGAATTTGTCACATAATTGAACCCCTAGCATCAAGAGCCAAACCCTAGCATTAAGTGCCAATTGCTCTTCTGAATCTCATTTGGCGTCTTTCTTAATCTCATCAATAACACCATAGGATACAGAGGTGGAAAGGACCTCAAGGATCCTTTAGTCTTACCTTTAATTTTATACATGAAAAAAAAACTGAACCCCTAGCAAGAAAAAGGTCATCCAGATAATATAGGATCTGTGATGCATTGGAGAGAGTATAGGGTTTGGATGCAGAGAATCTGGATTCAAATTCCACTCTAATTATGTGACATTAGGTGTCAATTGCCTGCCTATCTGGGTCTCAGTTTCCTATTTGTAAAATAAGAATATTGGGTCTTAAGGTCTCTCTGACTCCAAGTCTGTGATCTGAAAGCAGGACTTATTCCACTACTGAACAATAGAACTTTCAGCTATAATTATGAATGGATGAATAACTTCCAGCATCACATGGAGATGTGTGGAAATCATGGGATAGCTTTCTACTTTGAATCTCCCTACTGCTTTATGAGCTATGTAGGGAGATTAGAGGATTGTGGAATCACAAGAGCATAGATATAGAGCCAGAAGGGATTTTAGGGGAAATCAAGTCCAATCCCCTTACTTTACAGATGGGGAAGCTGAGGTTAGTGACTTGTCCAGTGTCAAATAGCTAGCAAGCATCTGAGATGGGATTTGAATCTACCCATTACTTAGAATTCAGCAAAATCTTTGGCAAAGCCTCTAATTCTAGTCCCAAAGATGAGATGGAGAGATATGGATTAGTTGACATTAGAAACAGGTGAATTCAGAATTTATTAGATGCCCACAAAGTAGGTTGATGTTAGCTTCAAGAGAGATCTTTAGTAGTGTCCCTTAGGATCTTTTTGACTTCATCTCCAGATCTTATCCATTGCTCCATGAAGGCATTTGAAGTAGAAGGTAGTATATGGGAAGAAAACTATTCCCCGATATACCCAAATAATGCTGTCTGCATTCCAGATAAAATCCTTTCCCATCACCCAATAGAACTGAATTCTGCTCACTGGAACCTTGGGTTCTACAGGTGAGCTTTTGTCTCATCTTGTTTGGAATCAGAACTTCTCATTACTTCATAACCATTTACTGATCATGACCCCTTGTCTGTAACATTAAATCTGGAACCATAATAACCATAACAAAAGTGAGGTACTTGCCTCAGTCATGTAAAACTTAGAGGAGGAGAAAAACTTATTAATTATAAATCTATTATGTCAAATACACCTTGCCTTTAGAATAGGGATTATAATTTTATATTCTTGATTCAGGCTCAAAATGAGTTCATTATAGTGCTTACTAAAATCCCATCTCTCCTCCCCCTCTCTCCTTCCCTTCTTCCCTCTCTCCCTCCCCCCCTCTCGTTTAACTGTTGTCTAGCCATGTCCCTCCACCCCCATTTTGTACTTGTAAAATTGATTTTTTGACTCACTTATATTTATCTTTGTTAAATTTCATTTTTTAAAAAGATTTAACCCAATGTTCAAGCTTACAGAGATCTTTTGGGATCCCTATTCTGTTAACTAATATGTTAACAATCCCTTCAGGGTTTGTCTAAAAAGTGATAAGCATACTAGTTAAACCTTCATTCATTCTCCTCCACCTTCTCTTCTTCCTCCTTCTTCCCAATATAGCTCTGTCAATAAAGGGAAAGTTAGTCTGACAAAATATGTTCTTAGTCCATCTATGCTGAATCTTAGTGATCACTGCTTCTCTTTCTAACTGCGTCAAAACCTTCCTTTTAAAAAACATATTGATGTTGTATCTGTTACATAATACATTCAATCATCATAAAGTATTGAGGCAAACTTTAACAAATGCCAGAATCTATATATCCAAAGGAGCATTATAGGAAGACATAGTGGGATCTTGACAAGAATCTTATGGCTTGAACTGCTTCTGGATTCTTTCTCTAGAACTACCTTCAGAGCCACTTCTGATACCCATGCAATAAAGCTCTTCTTACTCCTGACTCTAGGCACACACCTTAGTCACTGCTGTTTGTTAGGACCTTAAATGGAAGAATTCAGTATAGGACAGTTAAAGGAACACTGAATTTGTAGTCAGAAGATTTGAATACAAATTTTGGCACTTGTGTGACTTTGAACAAATCATCTGATGTCTCTGGGCTCGTTTTCTCATTTGCAAAAAGAAGGGCTAGATTTATTATTATTATAAAGTTTCCTACAGCTTGAAATCCTATGATGCTGTTCAGAATTTCAAAAAAAAAGTGTCCAGTAATATCTCTAATGAGAGAATTTC
The DNA here is from genome assembly GCA_023553655.1 of Myrmecobius fasciatus. NCBI lineage: Eukaryota > Metazoa > Chordata > Mammalia > Dasyuromorphia > Myrmecobiidae > Myrmecobius > Myrmecobius fasciatus. Next base: position 37,644 of record JAJPUD010007174.1, on the reverse strand, counting down.
TTTCTTTCTTTTCTTTTCTTTTTTTTTTTTTTCTATTTCTTTCCCTTAAAGGTGTAGCATCAACCCCACATAAGAAATAGAACAGCTGAAATCTCAGTGTTGCTCTGGAATTTTGACTCTGTCTACCCTGAATAATAAACAATTCTGATGGAACATTTCTGATAATAGTTGGCAGTTTTTTTTTTTTTTTTAAAGCAGTGATTATAATGGGAGGGGATATGTGGAATTATACAAATGATTTCTTGGTAAATGCTTTGCTGAGAATTATCTTTCAGTTGTAATCCAAACATAATCCTTAATAAAGAGGAGCTGATTTTAAAGACAGCTTCCCTCTACATGGTTCAGAGACCAATCATAGTGCGAAGTTGTGATCATAGAAACTAGTAGGAGAGTTTTTGTGCTGTTTCCCTCTCCCCTTCCCCAAGGTTGAATAAAATTAAGAAAAGATTACTGACCAAGTATTGACCAGGAGTCAGGAAAAACCGAATTCAAATCTAGCTTCAGATATGTGACCAGATATGTGAGCTAGCTTCTAGCTATGTGATCCTGGGCAAATCCATTTGTCTGCCTCAGATTCCTTCCTCATTTGCAAAATAGGAATAATACTATCACCTACCTGGTAGAGTTTTTATGAGGAGCAAATGAGATAAAAATTATAAAGATCTTTGCAAAGTGCTATATAATGTTTGTTTTATTATTGAATACATTTGCTTCTTTGTGTGTTTTTTTTTTCTGGATTGGAAATTAATTTTTTTTACCCCAAAATAGATGTAAAAGAAAGTTCCAGAAAGAATAGATGGATAGAAGAGATCTAAAACAGTTTCCATGTTATGAACCAATTCATGCTTGTGATTTTGGCTTCAAAATTTTCCTTTGCAAAAGGAAATAGACTAAGAGAAGAGCTTTCCAAAGGAAGAGAGTTAGTCATTGGAAGACTTCAGAATTCTGGTTAATGCAATTAATTTCAAGTGATTTGATGGTGACAGATGGTCTCTGCCTATCAACCTAGAAATGGTGGATGTTAGTTGCAAAATAAAGTATGCACTTTTAGATATTAATATTGTTTTGCTTGTGATACTAAAAAAGTAAAAAAAAATCAGTTCAATCTTTTCTTTTGGAGGGAAAATGGTAAATAAACCAAAGGTATATGTGTATAGGGGAAATAAAAAATATATTAGCTGTAATGGCCAATCTCAGTTTAGGAAAAAAAGATGACTTCTTTCTGTTTGGTAGAGAGGTGGTAGACTACAGATGCAAAATGTCATGTATACTTTCACATGCAGTTGCTGTGTCAATTGGTTTTGCTTCTTTGACTTGGCTATAATGTTAGATCTATGGGAATATTAGAAGTGTGACATAAAAATAATAAATAAAACTTTTTTAAAAGAGAAAATATATGTATTTCAAATACCACTGCAAAGCAAGAGAAATGAAGGAGAATGTACTGGTGAAGAGAAGAGCTGATCCTGAAGATCTAAATAGTGTTTAACAGGACAAATGAATATACCGCTCTTATGTAGGGTACATGTTAAAGAGATGTGAAGGGGAGCAGTTAGGTGGCACAGTGGATAGAGCACCTGCCTTGAAGTCAGGAGGACCTGAGTTCACATCTGGTCTCAGACACTTAACATTCCCTAGCTGTGTGACCCTGGGCAAGTCATTTAACCTCAATTGCCTCAGCAAAAAGTAAAAAAAAAAAAAAAAAAGATGTGAAGGAAGTAGAATGGAATTACTGGCTAACTGAAGGACCAGTCATTTCCCTAATGACTTTAAAAAGTCAGCCATTTCTGTAGAGACATATTCTCTAAGAAGTCAATTGAAGCAGTCAACTTTGACAGTTGGGAAGAGACCCAGTCATGGAGGAAAAGCTCATCTCTTCAGAGGGAATCTACTCTTTGCCTTTTCCCTTTCACTTCTTCCAGAACATGGCAGGGATGGAGAGAGGGAAGGAATTTTTTACCTCTTTCATCTCTTTTGCTTTTCACCCCAATCACCATTAACAATGGTACCTTCCTGTGCTAAAACTTTCTCAGAAGGAAACTTTGTTCCCAATGTGGAGAATCATTGTGAAGTTGCTATTGTTTTTGTTGTTTGTTCTTCATGCTCAAAGAAGCCCAAAATGATACCACTTTGTCAGGGTCAATGTACAGTATGTCTAGCAGTGACTAATCAGACCAATGTGATCCCAGAGGGCTCTACTGCAAGTTGAGCACAAATAGTCCATATGACCACTTGGGAGGGAGGTGTTTCCAAATTTATATACTTTAAGACTCTGTACATTGGAGAGGTAAAGCAGTAGAGGAGAAAGTTGCCTTGAACATGGGTTTCCAAAATATGTGCCTCTCTACTACTGTATTCTATGTGTGTGTGTACACCTTTCCCAGGCTTCTTCCTCCCCCTCCTCCCCACCAAACTTATTGGCTGCAGCTTCCCTGATACTATTTCCTGGATTTGGGGCATAAAAGGTCTCAGCTGCATGAAATCTGGTCCTTTTAGAATAGGTAGATTCCTCAGACCACATGAATCACCATATTCTGATGACATACTGACCCTATGGTATTTCTAGATGGAGATAAGAGGATCTCATCCAGAGCAGCTAATTGCTGCTATATCTCCATGTATACCTTTGTTCTGTTTGGGCATTGTCCTTTGTTTAATGACTCATGAGCATCTCTTTTTGTCCCAAGATTTAATTTGGGGTTAAAGTATCTACAATACCCCAATTTTATGAGAAGAATGTTTTATAATTGTTCATATTCTTCCATTTCAGTAAATTTGTGCTAATTATGTTAACTGGTTGACTAATGAAAGTAAGTCCATTGATGGGATCTTGTGAATTAATGTTTTAGGAATATAGGACAACAAAATACCTTGAACCTGGGGGAGTTTCTGTCCTGTGGACCCAACTTGGCAGTGAGAGTTGGTCCTGTATGTGTGTGTGGGAGTGGGTGGGTGGCTCAAGTGGGGAGGGGCAAGATAGCCTAGAGAATGCTTCATGTAGATGCACTAGTAAATGTTAAATTGAGAAACTGATGGAGGATTATACCATGCTGCCTCTCTATTTTTGTGGTGAAAGCAGAAAGGAAAGAAATAACTTTTTTATAATTACATAATATTAGAGGCAGAAGGACCCATTGGCACTATATCCAGGAATTTGTAGCCTGAGGTCTATGATTTAAAAAAAAAATTTTTTTATAACTGCATTTCAATATAATTTGTTTTCTTTTCAATCTTGTGTATTTAATGTATGCATTTATAATCATGAATCTGAAAAGAGGATTGTAAGCTTTTCCAGATTTCTAAAGGGATCCCATGACACAAAAAGGATAAAAAAAAAACCCCACTTAAATCCAAACCCAACTCTGATCTAGGTAACACTTCATTTTATAGATCAAGAAATGAGTTCAGAAAAGTAAAGTGACTTGTTCAAGATAACATAGATGGCAGAGCTGAGATAACCTCATAGGTTACATTGAAAAAAAAATACTGCTAAGACCATTGGTGAAAGAATATATAGCAGAATCTATGGTCAACTCAGTTCCTCATTGTCGACATGATGAGCCATGTTCTTCTAGGAAGGGCTTTCAAAATAAGTGTTCTGTAGGCAGCCAGAATCTTTTTTCAACTAATCAGTGGTTTACATGACAAAGCACTGTGATAAACGCTAATGGAAGGCAGCTTAGCTCAAAGCAACATTGGTGACAACATTAGCTTCCCCATACTCCTTATCATTTTGTTGGGGGCTTCCATGCATGACTGCTCAGTGTTTTACTAATAAATAAACATGGCATTGGGTCAGTGTCAGCCAAAGGGTGGAAAAAGCAGGTCAGCAGCTTATCTGGCTTGTGCAATGTGTTTTTCATACAACCTGTTCGAAAGAGAAAAGAAAAACTAGAAACTGATACCCCTATGTGGCTTATGTGAATTTATTTTATTTTATTTTTTGTTACTTTGTTTTGTTTTGGTTTTCTTTGTCTTTCCTTTAAAGGGTTCCTGTAACTGCTGAATTAAACATTGTTTCATTCCAAAATTATTTCCCTGTGGTGGCTTAATTTTAAATTATTACTTACCCTCAACTCTTACTTAAATCTAGCAGCCCTCTCTCCATTGTTTCTTGACTGTGGCTAGTTATTAGAGGAAGATGACTAAGAAACCAAAAATTCTGAAAGATCACTGGAGATAAACATTTGCTTCTTAGAATTTTACAAGTGGGAGCAGAGTAGGGGGCTGTCTGTGTGTAATCTGAATTGTGGGGTAGCACCTGCCCCACCTGCTTCCTTCTTCCCTCCAAGTTAGCCTGAGATTCTATATTCCTTTGAGTTAGAGACCAAAAGCAGGGACACATTTTCTTCTCAATGTCACAATCAAAATTTATTTGTTACTTAGAAAGAGGAAACATCCTCCTAAATCTTCCATCATTAGCCCGGTTATAAGATGATTTTGCCAGATGAAACAGTTGCCACTTTGAATACCCTGGAAGTTTTAATTTACTTGGTACAGATTAGTCTTGTCCTTTCTTCAAGCCAGAGGACTGGAATTTGGAGCCCAGCTCGGCTACTTAATGACTTGTGTGACCCAGAATAGGTCACTGAGCCCTGATAACTCTTACTTTTTGCATCTGTGAAGTGAGGGGTTTAGAGTAAAAGACCTTTAAGGTCTCTCATTTTAAAATATATGATAGTATATCCTGAAGGAATAAGATATGGGGAAAGTGAGTTTAAATTAATGGTGGTGGGGGAAAGGAAGGGAGCAGGACATCAGTTAAGTTTTGAGTCTCTAAAGTAGGCATCATGGGACAAAAGAAAAAAGCTTTTGTTATAGGTAGAATGACTGGGACAGATCAGGGGCTTGTGAAGTAAGAAAAGAGACTGAAATGGAAAAGGAAAATGTTGAACATATAAACTAGAGACAGCTGGTGGTGCCATGGATAGAGTCAGGAAGACCTAATTGTAACTTATTGGTTGTATGACTTAATTCTGTCAATCTCAGTTTTCTCCTTCCTTCCTTCCTTCCTTCCTTCCTTCCTTCCTTCCTTCCTT
>JAJPUD010007174.1:0-32505 GCA_023553655.1 Myrmecobius fasciatus | reverse complement strand
CCTTCCTTCCTTCCTTCCTTCCTTCCTTCCTTCCTTCCTTCCTTCCACCCATCTTTCCTTCCTTCCTTTTTTCTTCCTTCTGCCCATCCTTCCTTTCTTCCTTTTTTTTCTTCCCCCCTTTCCTCCTTCCCTTTTTTCCCACCTCTCTCTACATATGGTACAGATGCTTTTAAAAGCATTTTTCCCCTCTTTTGCACCTCTGAACCCTCCCAAGATATCTTGGGATTTATTGCCTAGATTTATTTCTTAAACCTTAACCAATCTGGCCTTAAACCAAAACCAATCTGATTCTAATTGACCACCTAGTCCAAGCCCCATTCCAGGATTGTTTGGGTCCAGATTGACTCAGATTAAATGTAAATAGCAATCACTTCTTCTTTTGCCAAATTCCCCTTTTGGATTCATTTTTTCATTTAGACTTTTTTGGACTAGGCTAAAGAGGAGATTCTTTGCCTCAATTGCTACCACAGAGGGGGTATAGTCTCAGTCAAACTGAGACCTATTGAAAATCTTAGCTTAAAGGCCAAGGTTTCCCATTTCATCCAGGGCCATCTCCAGTAATCTTGAGCTATATTTGGCCAGTAGGCCCAGATGTCTCTGGAGGGGAAAGTGAGGCAGGTGACCTTGCACGGCCCTCCCTCCCCTAAATCCAAATCACCCGCATGTCATGGCATCTCCTCCCTGATGTCATGGTCCTCTTCTAGAACAAGAAGGACAAGCAATAACAGGATAGTTGTGAGGACATTTAGCATATAGTAAGCACTATGTAAATACTTATTCCCTTCCTACTTAGTTTGCTTAGGACATCAGGTCAGTAGGAGAAATCTCCTATGGTTTCCCACCTGAAAAATAAAATTCTCTATGTCAAGAATCAGATGAATTCAGCATAGTCCCTCCTTCAGCTGTGTATGCCCTCTGAGCTGTCCTGAAAATGGACGGTATGAGCCAGTCAAGCCGAAAGCTGCTTCCTCTAAGCCACCTGAAGCCAGAGCTGATTCATCCCTTCCGACCCACTCATCTTTCTCATTAGAATGAACCCTCCGCTGGCAGCATTGTTTCCATGCTCACATGGGGAGCTGTGCTGTCCCCGTTGCATTTTTTATTTAGCTATATTGTTTTCCGTTGTTCTGTCATGAATAATTTAAGCTGACACAAAAAGGAAGGGCATCCCTTGCCAAAAGAGGACGGCTGTCACTTCTCCCCTCACGGAGGCCTCTCTCTATGGCTCTTTCTCTGTATGTCTGTCTGCGTGCATGTGTCTCTCTCAACCTTGCTTGGTCTGTTTCTGACTGATTTTCTCTGCGTGTGTCTCTCTGTTTATGTTTCATGTCTCAGGCATTTTTTTTTTTTTGGTAGCAGTATGTTTGTCTCATGGATACTTTCCCTTGCTCAGAGTCCAAGCAAGAGCAGCATGTATTCTTAGTCTGGGTGCCTCTCCTGCCTCCCTCATCTCCTTTCTTGACTTCCTCTTAGTGCCTGTCAGAGTCTACGTTGAGCTGAGTTGCCTTTACGAAATTAGGTTCTATCATGGAGCATCGAGCCCTTCCTCTTTTTGAGCTTTCTGATCTGTTACCATTTCTAGAGTGTGTATAAAGGATAGGGATGGGAGGAACAAGACCAAGTAGGGTTTAAAAGCAAACCATACCAAACCAAATTACCCCAAATCCTAAGTAACCTTCTCAGTGAATTTACAGGAATTTCATGGAACTTTGTGGGGAATGATTACATAAAAGATGCTATCTCATATCAGTTGTTGATGATTGTTTGATGTGAGCCTCTTTTTTTTTTTTTCCTGTGAGCCTTTTTGGAGGATATGCTTGATCTCCCATCTGATTCAAATTCCTCTTCATTTGAAGTATGAAGCAGGTTCTGTTTCTGGGCAAAGGAGAGAAGCAGGATAACCAAAGAGGCAGGAGTGGGGTAGTAGGTGATGTGCTTAACTTGGAGTCAGGAGAAATCCTGGGTTTGAAATCCCTTCAAACTGATATTAGCTGTCCTCTTTTCCTTGGCTTCTCTGATCCTTAGTTCTTCATCTACAGAGTGGGGATCATAGCACCTACCAACCTCAATCTGTTGTGAAGGTCAATGGGACAGTGAATATGAAAAAGTGTTTCATGTGCAATAATCATATGAAAAGCATAAGAATATATTTTTTAAAATCAAATAAAACATAATTCCTGATCCAATTTTAGAAGATCAGGAATTATGATCCAGATTTGAGAGAACTTAAAAGTATCAGCCCTGGAGATCAGAGGACCTGAGTTCATATTTGACCTCAGTTACTTTTGGAGTAACAATGAGTTGGACTCAAATGAAAATGACTGATTGAAAATAGAATTCAGAGTAGAAGGAATCCCTGAAATCATCTAGTCCCACCCTTCATTTGACTGATGGGGAAACAAATTCAGAGAGTGATTTGTCAAAGTCACAAACATGGTGTACACATGACAAAATGCTCTTGTTCTAATTCCAAATCTAGTGTTCTTTCTTCCAAATGTAATGCTGCTTTAAGTAATCCTCTTGTTGTTTCTAGTCCTCTTGCCCAACCTCTCTTGCAGTTTTGTCTCCAAGGCCACAAATACCATGATATTCTCTGAGAACATCCCATTCCTCTGTGGTTGAATCTGGCATCCTTTTAAGATTCAACTTAGGTGCTCCCTCTTACAGAAAGTCTTTCCTGATCTTCCCAATTGCTTTTGCATTCTTCCCCATCACTTTGATTACCTTATTTTGCATATATGCAAAAATATAGGTTGTGTGTTTCTCCCCACCAAAGAACAGAAGCTCTTTGAAAGCAAGCATTGTCTATTGTTTCTCTTGTACAAAGCACAGGGCTCAGCACATGCATAGTACTTCCTAAGTGCTCACTGAATGGACTCAAATTTAATTCATTCGACTAACAAACATTTATTAAAAGCCTACATATATCTTTAGTCATTCGATGAATCTTTGGCATTATATCTAAGACACATGAGTTTTGACCTATCTAAATAATGTAGTGACAGTTGGTCATCTTCATATGATACATGGCTTCTTCATTTGGGACCTGAACCTTTTTTCTATAGTATGCCTTGCTAATAATAATAATAATAATAATAACCAACATTTATATAGTGCTTATTATATCTATCTATCTATCTATCTATCTATCTATCTATCTATCTATCTATCTATCTACCTACCTACCTATGAGTGTATGTGTGTGTGTGCGCATCACTGTGTTAGGTGCTTTACAATTATTATTATTTTATCTTCACAACAATCTTGGGAGATAAATGCTATTATTCTCATTTTACAGATAGGGAAATTTGCCTAAGGTTACATAGCTAGTAAGTATTTGATGCTGGATTTGAACTCAGTTTTTCCTGATTTTAGATCCAGTGGATCCACTGCACTATTTAGATTCTCCTGTTATTCTTTGCAAGAATGACTTTAAGTGGTTGGTCACCCTCACTGACTACTACTATGATACTGAATGTCAATGAACTTTAGGCATTTTTATTTGAAGACTTCTGGGAATCTTAATCCAATTAACCTCAACTCCGGAGGAGACTCTTGGAAGAATCCATGAATGCTGAGGAAACCAAAGTAGACCTAAGATGGGAAATGCAACTTCCTACACAATGGTCCTGACATAGTATTAAACAGTTTCATATATTTCATGGCCTCTTCCTTAGCCTAGCATAGACTTATTACATGGGGGTATGTTAGTGTGAGGGAGGGGGTTCACCTTCCTATCTCAGTGGATATAGTTATGAAGGGCCTTTGGTCTGATTCCTTGGTAAAGTGCTAATACCCTTTTGGTAGAGTCAAGAGAAGATCAGCACAATTGGCTGAGTTTTGGGGCTTTAAATATATGCCCTGGAGGAGTGTCAGAAGTTCATGTTTGAGAGTAGGAGAGGTTACAGGGCAGGAACTGTCTATAGAAAAAATCCCTTATAACAGAGGGAATTTCTCTTCCCCTTCCCACTTATGTATATTGACCATGTAGTTTTGAAGGAGGAGCTACTGAACCAGTAAGAGACAGACTGAGCAAAGATGACACAGCACATAGGCAAGCTGTCTGCCTGTGAGAAAGAGGAGACAGAGGAGAGAAGAGAGCAGATGGCAGCTGATGGGGAGATTGCAATGGGCCATTGGGTCTCTGCAGGCATCTTGGAACAAAGAAAGGGGGTGGAGGCTACCAGTTGTAATCACAACTTCAAGAACTGATGGAAGTTCTGAAAGATCTACTCTTTCTCCCAATTCTCATCTCTGGCATATTTGATAGTGGGTGCTATCATATCATCCTTTCTTTTAAAAATCTAGGCTATTTCTTTATTCTAACTTTTTTTCTCCATATAAAAGTTCATGGTCAACCACAATGGCTTTTACTGTATGACTATATACTTAATCCATGTTAAACAGAGAGAACTGGAGGAAGCCAGGGGTTAGCTAGAAATACACAGAATTTAAATGGGTCAGAAATCAAAATTGTTGTCTGAATGTTAGAGATTTTCCTCATTGGGGCTCTGAGCTATTATGATTTTATTAATATCTTTTTGTCATAAATGAATTCCTTAATCTGGCAGATAAAGTGATCTACATGGATTTATGAAGCAATTTTGTTCCTAAACCAAAAAAAGTTCAATTGCTAGCAGTGGCTGTGGTATAAAGAGACTCCAGACAAAACTCCAAAACTTGACATGGAAAGGAGAGATTAGAGACAATAAAGGGAGATCATACCCCTGAGTTAGCCTAGTGGGAGAATAAAATAAGATCTATTCATCTTTTTTTCCTGTTGGAAAGAGTAAAAGAATAAGGACTCTGCCTAATTTTTCATTAAATAAGTTTTTATTGAATGAATGAATGAATTTTACTCCACAGCAAAATTTGCTGATTTAATTCATATTATTCTCTAGGCAAACCAAAATTTAAAAAATTCAAGTCATCTCATATGAGAAACCCGTGGAAAGTTGGTGGGACTTTCCAGACCTCAAAAGCCTATCTCTCAGAAAAGGAGGAAAGAAACCTACTCCAATGTCACTTTAATCTACTCACAATATACTTGTAATCCTGAGACACTCTGACTTTCAATGTCTTCAATGGGACTTCAAATTCTTTTTTTAGACTATCTTTTCTCCGGTCTTTTGGAGGTAGATTCCATTTTTTTGGAAATAGACTTGAGGAGGAGCCCTCAATAGCCAGAGGGAAAGGCAATCTCCCTATAGCAGGCTGAGGATAAATTGTTTAGAGCATGAAATCTGAGGCTCTTGTGTTCACGTTGAGAGTGGGGGGTGGGGAGAAAAGGATGATCAGGGTGGGATGATTGTCTGGTTCTGCTAAAGAAACTACTGGTTTTCCTGCCTACCACATGTCTTTCAGAGTAGAAACACATGTTCCTAAACTGGGAGGTGATTTTAAAGCTTTCCCAAATCTTATACTGCAAAGTTTTGATATTTAAATTGCCAGTTTCAAAAAAATCAGAGAAGAAATTCTAAATACCTAATTTTATTTCCAATTACCACAATTGGTGAAGTCCTAGATTTGGAGTCAGAAGATTTGAGAGCCAGTCCCCTTTCTATCTCTTACTAACTTGGTGACCTTATACAACTCCCTTAAATTCTCAGAGCTCTGTTTCCATTTAAAATATAGGACTAGCATTTAAGGTGTTTTGGAGCCATTCTTATGGACTCATGAGAGCTGATTGTTAAATTTTCACTATTTACAGCTCAAAAAACCTGAAAATTACAAATCAAAGCCTGATTTATTGTTTCATTGATCATTTAATAAAGTGATGAAAAACATGTTCATAATTCATAAACTATTAATAGTGGAAATTAAAATGTTAAATTACGCATTTTAAAGTATATCTTGCATACATTTTTCTTTTCCTTTTTTTTCTCCCAGAGAGCTAGTTGCTAAACATATATCTGCATACCTCTGGATAATACAGGAAGTTGAGTGGATCATATGAGAAAATATATGTGACTAGTACATAACCCATATCGAACTGCCTTCTACATGATGGAAGGTAGGAGGAAGGTAAGGGATATGTCATTGGGAAAAATAAAATATTAAAAAAGAAAAAAGAAAACAAATGTGAGTGGGGCTTTGTAAACAGTAAAATTATGCAAATTAAAGTTGTTACTCCTTTGATCACTTGAATTATTTTAAACTTTTCTTAATTTTTTTGGCTTTCTTCCCCTTTTTCTTTATTATCCTACTCTTGTTTCTTTTTCTTTCCTCTCTTAATTTTTGTTTCTCTTGATGCACAGGATTCACATTCTTTGATTCCAGAGCTATTTCTGGATTCCCCCTTTCCAGGATTACTCATATATATACTTATTGGCCATCTGATTCTGAATTCTCTAGGATTAAGTTGATTTCTTTCTTTCTTTCTTTTATTTGAAAAACATATGTATGGGTAATTCTTCAACATTAACCCTTACAAAGCTTTCTGTTACAAATTTTTCCCCCCTACTCCCCACCCCTCCCCTAGATAGCAGGATATCCACTACATGTTAATTGTGTTAAAATACTTGACAAATCGAATATATGTATACATATTTCCACACATCATTTTTGTGCAAGAAAAATCGTATCTACAAGAAAGAAAAATCAGATAAAGGAAACACAATGCAAACAAACATCAATGGAGAGCATGAAAATGTTATGTTGTGGTCCACATTTCACATCCCTCTCTCTGGGTGTATATGGCTTTCTTCAGTGAACAATTAGAAGTGGTTTGAAACATTTCATTGTTGAAGGGAGCCATGTCCATCAGAATTGATCATCATATAGTATTGTTGTTGCTGTATATAATGATCTCCTGGTTCTGCTCATTTCACTCAGCATCAGTTCATGCAAGCCTCTCCAGGCCTCTCTGAAATCATCCTGCTGGTCGTTTCTCACAGATTAAGTTGATTTCAAGAAAAGAAAATACACTTTTAAATAAAGTTTTGAAAGAGGATAATACCCTTTTCTAGATCCTGTGCCCCAAAGTTTGGTTTGGAAAAAAACAAACACATGTATACACACATACATATCTCTATCTCTATTTCTATCTGTAGCTATAGAGAATTACTATACTTTTCTCACTGAAGTTAAAGTCATATCACTGAGATTTTTCTTGTTTACACTAATCTTGTGCAAATCCTAGTGCAGTTAGGTGACTGTCTACATCAGGGCTTCTTAAAAAGGAGTAGCCCTCTTTTTACTCAAGAAATTTTTACATGATCTTGGGTATATAGGTACATAAAATAGGTACAAATCAGACATTTACTAATAGTAAATAGTGGCAAATAGTAATTTTTGCTATCCTCATATTCAGTTATATGACCCTGTATTCGGTCATAAATCACAGTTTAAGAAACTTTGTTCTATATGAGAGTAAAACTGAGGACAGAGCTGCTCACTCAGTGTTATATCATCGAGCTATTCCCCTCTGATATGTGGTACTATGACTATTAAGAAAGTTTTTATTGTGGTGACTTAACTGGGGATGAGCTACTTCTGAGCATCTCCCTCATCAGCCAGTTGTGGTGTCTGAAATTCCTACAATTTAGAGATTTATCTGTCCCTCTGGAGTCAGGTCCCTGAGCTAAACCTAGCCCTCTCTAGGCATTTCCTCTTAAAATGCAAATGTAGTTGGAGAGGTCAAAGACAACAGAATCTTAGACCGGAAAGGGACTTCTCAAACTTGAGTGATAAAATTCTAAAATATTCCTGATAAGGGACAAATCCGGCTTCCAGTTACAGATCCGTGAGAGCTGACCTACTGCTTTACCTGACAGCCCATTTCACCTTTAATTTGTTCTAATTATTCATAAGTTTAGAGATTCAAGGCCTTAGGCTTTATATACCTTGATCTTTAGTCTCCAAAATGATGGGAAGGAAAATCAGCTAGTCCTTCCCCCAGACTGAAATTTCTTAATCCGCTCTGAGACCATCTCCCCAACTCTCCCCTGATTTTGTCTACTTGGATTCATCCTTATCTTTCAAGCATTTTCTTCAATTCCTCCCTGATTTTATCCTTCAAACATATCCCTATTTCCTCCTGGATTCTTTCAAACCATCCCTTATCTTCCTAATTCTTTCCTGACTTCTTCCCCCTTTTTTCTGTCTATAAAAACCACCCCTTCCCAAAGTATGGCACAAAATCATATTTGGATTTTATCTATGACCTTTACTCATCAATAAAGGTATCTTTCAATAGGGAGAATGCCTCATTGTGATTTTTCACCATCTTTGTGCCTCATCTTTGCTTTTCGGAATTTTGTCTTGTGACCTCATCACAAAACACTTTGGTAATTTTCCTCTTGATGCTCCTAAGCTTGTCAATGAATTCCAAAAAAAGAATTGTACTGACTGAAGTACTCTTTTCAACACACTGACCAATCATAATTCCAGAAGACTGATGGTAAAGAATGCTATTGATGGACTCAATATTTGGATACTCACATGTGCATGTGTACATGGACAAAGCCAAAGAGAGAATTTGTTTTACTTAAATATGTATTCTGGTTGAGCAGAACCAGGAGAATATTGTCCACAGTAACAGCAATATGGTTCGATGATAAACTATGAATGACTTAGCTTCTCTCAACAATACAATGATCTAAGACAATTTCAAAGGACTGATGATGGAAAATGTTATCCATATCCAGAGAAAGAACTAATGGAGTCTGAGTGCAGATTGAAGCATACTATTTTCACTTTATCTTTTTCATTTTTTTTTTCTTTTGGTCTATTTCTGTTTTCACAATATGATTAATATGGACATATGTTTTACATAATTGCACATATATAACCTATTTGAAATCCCCACCTTTTTAGCAAGAAGGAATGAAGGGAAAAAGAAAATGTAGAACTCAAAAATCATTTAAAATGAATGTTAAAAATCATCTTTGGAAAAAACAAAATACTATAAAAACTTGAATGTACCAAATACATATATATATATATATATATATATATATATATTACACACACACACACACACACACACACACACACATATATATACATACATACTGGTTATACAGTTTTTTCTTTCTTTCTCTCCCCCCCTCCCAATATGGAGAGGATGAAGGAGAGAGGGAAAATACATGTTTGTTAATTTTTAAAACCCTAAAAAATAACCTCAGACAAAAAATTCCCAGGAGTTTTTACTTAGATCTGGATATGCAATATTCCAGATGTTTAATGACTACAGGGTAGAGTGCAAACAGTCTTTTCCTTTCTTAGTCTTGGACATTTTATTTCTCCATGCAACCTAATCCATGAAATCATTACCTGTGTAGATTGTTTTGTATAGATGGATACCACATTACTGTCTAGTTTGACAATTAGCTAAGAGGAAATAGGGCACCTACGTTGCTGTACATTTTGATTGGTAGCATCGAGAGGGAAAGGAAAAGAGGGGAAAAAAAGATAGAAAGATTTGAAACCAGGCAGTGTGGGTCTGAAGGATTTTCTTTTCCATCTGAGGGGAATGGGAAAAGAAGACCATAGGAAGAGAAAGGAGAAGAGAGCCAGAGGCAAACTTTGTCTGCATCTGCAATTATACTAAACACTGTTCCTATTTGCTTGTGCTCAATCCCAGACACATTTGATGGGATGACAATGTCAATAGCTGTCCAGGGTCTTTTCAACTTGAATTTTCAAGAGCTGTTTAAGCAGCATCTAGAACAACATCCTGTTTCTTCTGTGGCATAGATATTGCAACTAAGCCTATTACAAATGCCAATCTTCTAGAATCTTTCTATTCTTTCTGATAGATCCTTATGGGAAGATGCAGCAGCATGGAGAATGCTAGTCCTGGAGATAGGATGCTGGGGTTTAAATCTCAGACCTGGTACTTATTATGTGACCTCTAGAAAATGATTTTACCCTTTTGAGACTCAGTATTCTCATCTGAAAAATGAGTATATTAATCCTTATATAATTATCTTACATTGTTTTGTGAAGAATGTACTTTGTAAATCTTGAAGTGCTATGGAAACAGTAATTATTATTAAAGGCTTTTCAAGAGGAACATAAAAAATACAAATATCAGCTGATTGTTTAAATAGCAGCTTAGAGTGTGTGTGGAGGACAGAAGCTTTGGACTCTAGAATCTAGGACACCATCCTGCCTAGTTTTCAATTAGGCTGCAATTATTGGATTTAAAAAAAAAAAAAACTTTTGGGAATTCAGAATTGGAAAGATTCTATCAGCTCAGTACTTGGTGCAGCTGTGATGTGATTTATCACTGAGCCAGGAATTTCACTTCCTGGTACTCCCCTCCCAGTGAATCTCAATCTCTCTCTCTCTCTCTCTGTCTGTCTGTCTGTCTGTCTGTCTGTCTGTCTGTCTCTCTCTGTCTCTCCATCTGTCTCTCTTCCTGCTCTCCCCTTCTGCTGCCTCCCTCTCCCCCCCTGCTGTCTTTCTCTTTACCGAAAGAGAATTAACTGTTAATTCAGGTTATTTTGGAACAAAATGAACACTTAGTTCCTCCCAGATCCTCCATTTAAGGAGGACACCTACGGCAACCATTGTATCATTTTCCACCTGACTATTCTCCTAGACCTCATCATGCTCTTCAGAAACTCATCATATGTAAGATCTTATCCACCTTGAAGTTCATATCTTCCCAGTACTCCCTGTCCTGGGGCTTCTTTCTTTCCATATTGGAAAGGCCAGAGGGTAGACATGAAAAGTTCCAATTTGATCCACCATTTACGGAAGGGGCCCAGGGCCATCATTCATCATTTCCCATCCTGCTTGCATTCCTCTGGACTTTATCATATCCCTGCAGCAGGGTATCCTTTCTCTCCTCCCAACCCTTTCAGCTTCCTTTTTTTTTTTTTTTTTTTTTTTGTATTGTCTTCCTTCTTTACATTTTGAGCTCCTTAGGGACAGAAACTGTCTTTTACCTTTCTTTGTATCCCCAGTACTTAGCCCAGTGCCTGACACTGCTAATAAATATTTACTGACTGTCTAATTTAACCAAAAGAGGGTTATTACTTTGCCCTAACATAGTAAGGTATGGTAGTACTTAGGTTTTATAGACTTCATTCCAATCATCTCCATATGGAAACATATCTGGTCAGCAGGGCACAGTATCATAACTCATGTAAGTCTTCAGACAGCCATCAAATTGAGGGGGAATCTATATCATGTAGGTGGGTCTTTTTTGCCCTTAGATTACCAAGAAACTATATCAAGGAAGGCAGGGTTCAAATCAGATTCCTGCAAAAAGGGAAACAGGGGAAGATGAAGGATCCCTGTTTCTCCCTTTGTCTTTGTCTTTCTCTGTGTTTCTGTCTCTGTCTTTGTGTCTCTGTGTCTTTCTGTTTCTCTGTGTCTGTGTCTGTCTTTCTCTCTTTCTCTGTCACTGTCTCTCTCTCTGTCTCCTCACAACAAGTCTGAGAGGTAGATGTTATTGTTTTCTTCATTTATAAATGCTGTCACTGAGGTAGATAATGCTTAAGTGACATATCCAAGGTCACATAGCTAGTGATTGTATGAGGTTGGAACTGAATTTAGGTATTCCTGACTTCAGATCTAGTACTCAACCAGCATGTCACTTAGAACTATAGTTTTGAACCTCAAAGAGAGTTTGGACACCACTTATATCCAATTACTTCATTTTACAGATGAGGAAACTCCCTACTACCACCAAAAGCAGTTGAAATCTGCCTCCTTTCTTACTGAAAAACAAACAAAACAAAACAAAAAAACCCAACCGAATTAATGGTTTGAACTTTGATCTAGGTCTCTGTCGCATAAGTGTTACAACAGAGATGACACTTTTCCCTCTATTTCTACCTTTAATGCAGATATTACTCTAACAACTGCTCAGTAACACAAACACTATGCAAATTTAACCAGGTAATTATTGTCATATCAAATGAGTTACCATTTTATCCCATGTTTAGCATAGTACTTAATATACAATATATGCTCATTAAATGCCAGTCACTTTGATTAGTGGACTTAACCAAATGTTAGATGAACCCCACCATTTTGGAATCCCTAAAACACACTTTTGGTATCTTCATAAGAAATTATTTATTGATAATCTGTTGTTATTCGTGCTCTATTAGTTGATGCATTGTAGACTACAGATTCAAGAAGGAGATATTTTGAGTCCTTCTGCTATGTAATATCCATTATGCCACTTTGCTCATTCACCCCCCAGGATTATGAATTATAGGGCCTATAATTAATCCCTCAGACATCTCTTTGGGTAACTGTTACATGGAACAAAAGGGCCATTCTGTTCCTCAAAAAAGAGATGAGGCAAGGGCTCCTATGAGTCAGGGAGAGAAAAACTTGTGACTCAAGAAGAGGGGCAACCACTACTAGAAAACCCTTTCCTTCTGCGATTGCTATTCATGGGGAGTTAGCAGTATCATCTTCAAACATAAAAGAAAAGTACTTTTAGGGTCATTTTTGTCACAGTAACCCAGAATATCCTTTATTGAAGCCTTATTATGATATATTATTGTGAAATTGGTTCTTAAAGCCTATATCAGCAGATTTCAGTCCTTAGCAGGTTCTTCCCAGCTGCACTGTCTGCAAGTATACCCAGTGATGAATTGAATATCTGTTCTCTGAGGACCTGTTTAGTTAAGTTAGGAGAGGCTCATCACCAGGAAGTCATATTTATTTTGGCCAAGCCAGACTTTCTCCTAAGGTGTGGTAGGTTTAAAATATGTGTTGGAGGAAGACCTGCTCACATTGATGAAATCACAAAGTGGAGGTCCTTAGTCTTTTTGTGTGTCATGGACCTCTTATGCTGGTGAAGCCTATGGCTCTCTCCAAATAATGTTTGTTGTCTAGTTCATAATTGAAGGAAATGTTAAAAATTCAGTTAAAGATTAGTAAAAATAAAGATGTAATTTGAACCTATGAAATCTATCCTTGGAAGTTCACAAACACACATTAAGAATCCCTGTTTTATGGCTCTCTTCAACAATGAAATGTTTCAAACCACCTCCAATTGTTCACTGAAGAAAGCCATATACACCCAGAGAGAGGGATGTGAAATGTGGACCATAACATAACATTCTCATACTCCTTGATTGATGTTTGCTTACATTGTGTTTCCTTTATCTGATATATCGTTTGTGTAGATAAGATTTTTCTTGCACAACAATGATAAGTTTGGAACTATGTATACATATATTCGATTTGCCAATATTTTAACATAATTAACATGTAGTGGATATCCTGCCATCTAGGGGAGGGGTGGAGAGTTGGGGGGAAAATTTTGTAACAGAAAGCTATGTAAGGGTTATTGTAGAAGAATTACCCACACATATGTTATGCAAATAAAATAAAAAAAAAGAATCCCTGTTTTAAAATATTAAAATAAAAAGGACATATATGTGTATCTTGTAAAGAGAAATGAGAAAAAGCTATGGCCTTTGTTCAAAGCTTATACTCTACTTATGAGAGGAATTCTAAAGCCAGTTGGATTTCCTGAAGTTAACACTTGTCCAAGTTAAAGATTTAGAGGACATTCTTGAAATGGATACTCTGAGAAATAGCTAGAAGTCACATATATCAAAACTCACTGAACAGGGACCTCCTTTCAACCTAATGGGTAACATCCAGGGGATGTGCTGGTATATGTTTAGTAACTGGCTCTCTGAACAAGTATGTACACATAATTTTAAGTTTAATATGCATTACTGACATTTATCCATCACAGAATGAAAGGCATTTCTCCCTGTTACTGGAAGTTCCAATCACTGGTCAATGGAGGGGTATTTTGTGAGGGTAGGAGAAGCTGCTAAAATTATTTCAATAGGAAGGAATCTTACCTCAGATTTGTGTTTTGAGAATACATGTGGCTGGACTGGAGGTATGAAATGAATGATTGAGTCTAGGAAGGGTCTGAGAGAGAAAGTTTGTGTGGAAAGTGGGGAACACAAGGGGCCATAAAACTTGGCTAGGATATTCACAAGCTGCCTTAGTTGTTATTTACAAATAGGTAAAGAGGGTTTTGAAAGAAAATGTAGATTCAGATCTTTTTTAAGTCATCAAAGTATTTTTTCTCCAGAATATCTGAAGGAAACTCTGTGTTCTTTCTTCTATCTGTTCTTGGTGTGAGTGCATTATTTCTTGTCTTGTAGCTACTTTTTAGGTTTTTTTTTTTTATTATAGGGAGTTGACAGTGACTTTATTGGAATCATATTGGAAAGACCAATATGAAGGGCTTTAGGAAGATTAAAGCCAGCACACACTTGATCTTCTAAACTTTAAATATCGTTTCAACTTTAGATATGATCTAGAACAGTGATTTTTTAAATTGCCATACATGAACTTTTAAAAAACATTATTGCCTTAATTTCAATACAATGATTTTTTTTTGTATTCTTATGGACTTATATTATCCATTTAAAAAATGTAATTCTGAGAAAAGGTTTATGGACTTCATCATACTGACCCAAAAAAGTTTATGAACCATGCTAGTGACAGCCAGAGTCTCTTGGGGGACTGTAGCTTGACCTTAAGAAGAATAAGATCTAACCCCTATGGGGGTCAAAGAAGGGGTTATGCTTTCTGTGTGTTGGGGGAGTAAGTTTTCATTTTTGTGATTCTACCTTTTATTGTAAATATTTCAGTGTAAAAGTGAATCTGTTAATGGCTAAATGGAACTGAGGTATAGGAGACCTACTCCTTACAATAGAGGAAACAACATCAGTTGAGGTTTGAGTCATCACTCAAACAGACAGTGGGAGCATGGATCCCATCTTTTTCTCCTTGCATTTCCACCATCACCCAATAATTTAGGAGTCTACATATATCAAACTTAAGCCCAGCTCAAATGTTACTTCCTCCATAAATTCTCTCTTGATGTCTCTTGCCAAAGTGAGTTCGTTTCTCTGTACTTTTCTTACACATTTATTATATGCTAATTTAGATTCCATTTCTCATAGGGAAACCCAAACTCTGAAAATTCCCTGATTATGTGATTCTAAAATCCTAATGTTGAACTGGAAGAGTCCTCAGAGGCCATTTTGTCTGACCCTCTCCTTATATTTGAAATGATTGAAGCCTGTGAAGGTGAAATGACTAGCTTAAAATCTCACAAACAAGTTAAAGTCAAGATTTGAATCCATACTTTGACTCTAGTCACTGTTCTTTTCACTATTTTATAGCCTAGTTTCCTCTTTCCTCCTTCGAACACATGTAGATGCTAGAAAAAGAGAGGAAAATAATTAAGTTGTCCAGATGAAGATTGTCACTATCTCTTAATTTTTTAGAAAGTTACTTATTTCTGCTATCTTCATACCACAGTCATTCCCTGATATTTCTTGTCCCAAAACATAACCTTATTGAACTTTCCCTAGTAACCAATAAGTACCATTAAACAAAACCAATGGGATACAATCCATTGTATCTACTAACCCCATCTTTCCACCAAGGTTTAATCATCTGTTCCTGAGGACTGTGGGATAGTTATTACAATTAATTGAACATTGGCTGTTTTTAGCATTGTTTTCATTTCATTATTGTAGTTGTAATATAGATGTGCCCACATAACGGAAGTGCCTGACATGTACATGGCATGGATAAATATTATTTGGGATCTATCCACTTTGTCTTAAGGAAACTTTGATTTTCACCATCACAGAAAGAGTAGGAAGAGATTCTTGTTCATACTGCTAGTCACCTAGAGGAGTAAGGGCAGCCAGGACATGAACTATGGCTTGCATAACTCCTTTGTCCTCCTTACACTAAGAAGGATATTTGGTTAGAATGATATATATCTATTTGTACAATTACATACAAATTAAATACAAATGCTTGTTGTCTAAAGGCATGAGGTTCCTTACTTCAAGTGGTTGAAAACAAAAGCTATTTTTTCCTGATTTTTCTACAGGGAAGGGTCACGAGTAGCTTATTTTTAGTCAGTTTAGCTCTCTCCCACCAAATACTGGTTATATACAACAAAATCTCATTTTATGTATTTATCCAATTATGCAACATTCATTCCAACAGATAGAAATAGAAATTAGGGAAGTTAGAGTATATTAAAAACTGCATAGGAATAGATGAGCTCAGTTTCAGGAGTGAGGAAAAAGTCTTAGCTTGACCGAGGAGAGAATAATTTCACTAAGTCTGACATGACACTGAAATAAAATCTGATCCATTCTGATCTTAGAAATGTATTAAGTTGGAGACAATGGAAATCAAGGGATGGATGCATTGGGGAACTGGTTATCTTTAATATCTGTGGCTCTAAGGACTCCTGTGTAACCCAGGCTTATTTGGGCATGCCCTGTTCAACTAATATGCAGGGACCTTTGGGGCATGTCCAGATTGCCAACATGGAAGCCTCTTTACCTTTTACTCACTGGGTGAGTGAAGCCTCCTTTGATTGATTGGCTGTGTCGTTAAAATGAGAAACTGAGACCATAACTCTCTTTTCAGCTTTTACAATGAAGCTGAAAACAATAATACTCTTTCCTATTTTGACAGAAGAATGAAAATCCTGGTTCACTTTTAGTGTTGGGTCCTGAACTGAGCTGGAAAGGGGGGAAACTCTTTCCCTTTCTCTAGCTCTTATACCCAGGCTCTGAGAAAAGAAAATGGTTTTTGATGTTGTTGTTGTTGTTGTGTGTTATTTGTTCTCCTCGGTTTTAGGTGTCAGAGGATCCTCAGGGTACCTGGGAATTTGAACCATGATGACTTTGGAGCCAGGGTTGCAAGTGGGATGGTACAATCAGTCATCCCAGAATGGAACCCCTTAGAAACCAAAGTGCCTGAACTTTGAGCTCAAGGTGGGTTTGTACTTAAAACTAGGACTATACTCTATGGGACCCAAACTAAACTGTGAGCCTAACCCTCTTCTCTTCAGAGACTGAGATAGTGCAAAGGGCAGAGATGATGCATCCCACATGTTAGTGGAGTTGTTGTTTGGTTGTTTTTGTCATGCCCAATTCTTCATGACCTCATTTGGGATTTTCCTGGCAAAGATAGTGGAGTATTTTGCCATTTCCTTCTCCAGTTCATGTTACAGATGAGGAGGCAATACTGAGGCAAACAGGATTAAGTGAATTGCCTAGGGATACATAGCTAGTAAGTACCTGAGACCAGGTTTGAACTATGAGTCTTCCTCATTCCCAGTCCATCTCTCTATACACTGCACCACCTTATTGCCCCATGTTGGGGAGTAAGTTTGTATATATGTGATTATACTTTTTGAAGTAAATATAACTGTGTAAAAGCTAATCTGACCGTTAGTAGATAAATGGACCATTCCATAAAATTGAGAAAACAACATCAAAGGAGGATACAGAAAACTTAAAAAGCACCCACCTCCATCTCACCCCAATCCCCTTAAGGAAACCAGAGAATCTTGGGGAGAAGGGTGCATTGTAAAACACCTGGCCTTCAGACAATGAGAGCCAAAGGAATCTATATTATACCTGTTAGCTTTTCAAAAGTTTGCTCTCTTGCTTTTCTCTCTCCCTCTTTGAAGTCTTTCCACATCTGTGCAGCATTGTGGTTCAAAGGTTTCTCAGCTAACTAGAAGTCCCTTGTCGTTCCATTTATATTGCTAGAGTCCCAGTGCTGCCCTTCAGGGAATCAGAGAGGATATTATGTAAATCATTTTGCACATTGTTCTCTTGGCTCTGCTAATATCATTCTGTATCAGTTCATAACAGTCTTCCTAAATTTCTGTGAATGACTTAATTCTCATAACACAATAGTATTTCATTACATTAGTATAATATAATTTACTCATCCCCATTTCCTACTTGAAAGCTTTCACTTGATTTCTACTTTTTTTTTTGTTACTACAAAAAGTGTTCCTATGTATGTTTCACACACATAAACACACACAAAGTCTATCTCTCTTTAGCTTCCTTGGATTCATACCTATCATTGGAATATCAAAAAGTAAGAACAACTTAGTCATTACTTTGAGGCCAAAAACTATTTCCAATTTATCTTAGTGTTTCCTTCGTTATTCAAACTAGTGTCTGCCATGGTAAATAGTCTTTAATTCTCGGTGAATGAAGATATGGCAATACCTAGGACCAGGCTGTTTTAGGGAACAATTAGGCATTTGCCTACTGTCTTAGATTAACTAATACTTTTTACAAATTTCCCAAAGCCTAGGAGTATTGAGGAGGATTTTTCCAGGCTTGTTCTGTGATATTCCACCCAGTTTTCTCTCTTTTTTTCTTTCTCTGTAAAATATGCAGAGATCTATGTGTGAAAATTACATTTAGTTTCCCAAATGGCCTATGCACTATTATCATAACACTAGGATGGATAATGGTATTGCTGAGGAAACCCAAATCCAGAGATTTCCTGACTATGTGGCTTTAAAAATCAGATAAGGGAACATTCTAACAGCCTGCCCCCTGGCCATCTACATATAGACCATGGAAAAAAAAAAGGAGAAGCAGTGGAACGATGCTGCACTGAAGACTGCCAACTTGGAAAACATCACAGCTCAATCTGAATGACAGCAAGGGCAATCGTTTTGTTTTATGGCCAAAATACATCTAGAGCTGCTGCGTAAAAGATTTCAGTGTCATGCTAACAGCTATAAACAAAGCCCCCAAACACTTTAAGTGAGTGTTTTGGTGGCTATTACTTCTGTGTGTCTGCATACATATATATGTTATAGGATCACCAGGGTGTCTGTGTGTTCAGAGCCAGACAGATATTTACCCACATGGTACCATGCAGAAACATGGGAACTGTAGGAGAATCTATTTAAAATATTGATGGTCTCCTTTAACTCAAACCCACACAAGAATGTCCTAGCATACATCAGCTCCATTTGTGTGTTTGTTTGGGGGGTAGGGGAGGGAGCATCTAAAAAGGTTCTTTTTTCCTTTTCCTTCCAATAATATCTGAAATGGCAACCAGTTACAATAAGCTCTAACGCACGGAAAGTACACTTGAACTAATGCCTAAAACCTGACGGATACATACTTCATAGTTAATCTGGTTACTCAGGGTTTATTTCACAGTCAGAAGTTCTTATGATGGAAGGGACTCCTGCTGGGTTTTTCCAGGCACATGACTGAATTAATGAATGAATGAATTCAACTTACCAGAGCAGATTTAAACTGCTTACTGAAACAAAATCTGGTCATTTTTCTTTCTTCCATTTTCTTTTAAGAGATAAATACCAGCCTCATATGGATACCGTAAGGGTCATTAATCCTTGATGACTGACTGTTTTATCTTTTGATTAAAAAATGGCGCTATGACTGACAGCCGAGTTACAACAGGAGGCTCATTAACAAGCTTGATTCAAATGTGGCCTGGCCAATAAACACAGCACATTCCATTAACGAGGTAGCACCCAGGCACTTAACACCTTCAGATTCCTGTGTTAAAAATGTAAAGGAACAGGTAAACCTGCCTGGTCTAGCTGAAACAGCGAAAAAACCCCGACCCCGATTTTTGAAAAAAAGTCCACTTTCTTTGGTAGTACCTGGTTGTCAAATTTTAATGGGTGCTTGTTAACAGGATCTCTGAAATATTGTGATTTATTTGACCATCAGCAGATTTCTGGCCTGCTGTTGTGATGGAGGATTTTGTATTTTAATAGGGCCCTAACAATCCATAGCTAGGGATACTTAAGGTGGTCCTAATATTCCCTACAATTCTGCAGATGTCTCGTGGAAGCTGTCCATCAGTCAGAGACATGCAGAAGTGAAGAAGACAAGAAAACCAGAGGGAAGGAATTCAAGTACCAAACCCCCAACGTCAGCAGGAGTGCCTCAGAGCCCATTGATTGGATCTAATCGCATACACAGCATTTCTCCTTTTCCATTCCTATCTGGGCTCCTTAACAAGACTGATTAACATCTGTTGGGAGAGGCTAGGATTTAAGCAATCATCTGCTCTGCTTGCCTGCCTGCCTGCCTGTCTGCCCCTTAGAGCAGCCTCAGATTTACCCTCAAAGAGAGCCACCTTAAAGAGTTCCTTATTATTAAAAGCTTATTTTCTCCTCTTTTCCTTTCCCCTCATTCTCCTCATCCCTTTCTCCCTCTTTCTCAAGCTGAACCCAAGTTGTCAGAGGATTCGGATAGCTCACTTTGAGTCATACCAGGAAGAAAGCAACTTCCCAGCAGTATGTGCATTATTTTCAGAATCGATGACGTTCCCAGCCTTTATTTCTGCTGTAGGATAAACAGGAGGGAAAATCGAGTGACTCTCTAGATGAAAGAAAATCTTGTTAGGATTTGTGGGGTTTTCTCCCCATTTCTTCTTAGCTTTTATTGTCATCTCAACATACAGTTAAAAAAAATTAGAGTCCATCCTAGCTCCATTTCAGACTTGAGATAGTTTCCTTCATGTTCCTCCTCCCCCCCTCAGCCCCCTTCTCCAAGAACTCTCCATATTGATGTCAATCTGCATAGCCCACCGAAGCTCAGAATTCCCCAGCTGCTGGCTTTAGACTCCCTGGTAGCTGGTATTACAGGCATATACCACCACTACTGACCCATCATAGGTTTGTTTGGTGGCTAGAAATGGAAGTCATATCTGTGGATTGCCTGGTCACCATTTAATTTGTTGTTTTGTAACACTGACTATCAATTTCAGTACTTGGGAAAGCAGGAGACTAATTACCCTGCTGGAAGCAGACACCAAGTGTCAGGCTTACTCTTTCTGGGATGAACCTTGTCTTGATCTGTTCCTTCTGATTATTTGCACCATGGGCACCGATAATTCTGCCACTCACTGTATAGAGGGAGAACAACTCTTTTCAAATGGGAGCTTGAAACTAAATTTATAGAAGTGTGACTGTGCTGTGTGAGATTGTACCTGTCACCTCCATGGATTGTCGTTCCTACTTCTGCTGTGGTGGGGAAGAGGGTGGGGGTGGAAGAGGGAGCGTGTGTGTGTGTGTGTGTGTGTGTGTGTGTGTGTGTGTGTGTGTGTGTGTGTGTGTAAATCAAGGAGGGGAGAGTCGTAGCATAGTCTGAACAATGCCACAGCACAGTGAAGAAAAGCAAAAAGGGGAGCCAGTGGAGAGCCGATTTTGCCCAGCAGGACCAAATATCCAATTAAACAAAGAATGAGTGAAATCCAAAATCTGGACTTTGTGTTGGCACCTCCCTTGGCTGACTTCCTTGGCAAAGAGCTGTGCAGAGAAGAAAAGGGGTATGGGATGGCAGAAAAGCAGAGGTTTTCACACAAATTCTATCAGAGAGTGAAAGAGAGAGAGAGACAGAGAGAGACAGAGGGAGGGAAGGAGAAAGAGAGAGAAATGGAAGGAGGGAGAGAGAGAAAGAGACAGAGAGAGACAGAGACAGAGAGAAGGACTCATACACACGAGACAGAGAGAGGAGAGACAGAGACAAAGAGAGAGAAGGAGAGAGACACAGAGAGAGGGAAGGAAGGAGGGAGAGAGAGAGAGACAGACAGAGAAAAGAGAGACACAGAGAGACAGAGAGAAGCAGAGAAGAGAGGAAAGGAAGGAGGGGAAGAGAGAGAGAGACAGAGAGAAATAGAAGGAGGGAGATAGAAAGACAGAAGAGGAAAGAAGGAAGGAGAGAGGGAAGGAGAGAGAGACAGAGAGAGAGAGGAAGGAAGGAGGGAGATAGAGAGATAGAAGAGGAAAGAAAGAAGAAGGGAGGGAAGGAGAGAGACAGAGAGAGAGAGAGAGGAGGAAGGAAGGAGAGAGGGAGAAAAGGAAGGAGGAAAAGAGACAGAGACATAGAGAAGGACTCACACACAGAGATAGAGGGAGGAGAGATAGACACTGACAAAGAGAGAAGTAGAGACATACACAAAGAGAGGGAAGGAAGGTGGGAGAGAGAAATGGAAGGAGGGAGGGAGAGAGAGAGACACACAGAGAGAAGGACTCAGACACTCAAGACAGAGATAGGAGAGACAGATAGAGAGACAAAGAGAGAGAAATGGAGAGACACACAGAGAGAGGGAAGGAAGGAGGGAGGGAGAGAGACAGAGGGGGAGGGGAGAGAGAGGGAGAGAGAGAAAAGGGGGGGGGAAGGAGAGAGGGAGACAGAGGGAGAAGGAAGGAGGGAGGGAGGGAAGGAAGGAGAGAAAGAGATAGAGACATAGAGGACTCACACACAGAGACAGAGAGAGGTGAGACAGACACAGAGAGACAAAGAGAGAGAGAGAAACAGAGAGAGAGGGAAGGAAGGAGGGAGAGAAGGAAGGAAGGAGGGAGACAGAAGTGCCCAAACCAAATAAGACATGCCTACTTCACCTCCATCTGCATGCCCACCAGAATCAGTGAGACAGCTCTCTTTGAGCCTGGGGCCCCTTGGATTAAGTCGAAGCCAGAAGAGTCTGGGCGCCTCCCAAGAGGACCTTGCCTTTCCACAGTGGGAGGACTTTCCAGGACATGCTGTGATCTAGTTCCATTGAACCACCCACCCCTCTGCCTATTGACATCAGTGGGAATTCCACATGCGGATTAGAGGCAGCATATGGCCCCCCAACTGGAAGCCAGTGGAGCTGAACCAACACTGGCAAATTGTGTTCAAACCGCATTGAGAATTCTGGCAGCTGCACCTGGCAGAAGCCACAGCCGGCGACTTGCATATAGAGGAAGTTTTATACACAGGATGTTATGGCAGCAACTTCCCCACCCCCTCCACCCCTGAAAGGAAGCCAAATCTTGGCTCTGAGCACAGAGGGAAGGGGCCATATTCTCAAAGTGGAGAAAGAGCAGTGACAAGTGGACCTCTCAAAGTTAAGGCAACTAACCACTGTACATTCTAAACACACACACAACCCCCTCACATTTAGTTACAGTCTTCACCTAAGCCCCCACAGAAGGAGCTTCATGGAGACATGCTTGGAGAGCAATCCCTGGGTTGATTAATAAGGGGAAGGCAGGCAGTTTTGATCCTTTCAGTGTCAGTGGGGGGGAAATAGCCTAGGGAACATGGGAGTGTTTCCCAGGGATAGAGTACTAAATGGCCTTGGTTCCTAGGTGACCATCTCAGAGTTTACCCTCCCACAAATAATGTGTGACTGTAAAGCTCAAGCTAGGTTTTATTGCCCGGGTGCTGAATAGGGAAAGCATTATGTAACAGTGACATATATAAATAAATAATAGAGCCCAGGCAAAAGCAAATTAACTTGCAATAAACTGACTTAACCACTTAGGGGCAGAATTAACACAGAATTAGCATGTAAAACAAACCTGTGTTTTATCACCTGGTTGATTTGATATGTATTGAATCTTCATGTAGGATCAAATATGGATCTATCAAACTTACTGAGGGATATGATTCATCAAATCAAGGGGACTTGAGAAATAGAGGAATATTGCTGTTCATGCATGATGGGATCCATTTTGCTTCCTTTCCTCATCAAACTCTAGGTAGAATTACTCCACCTTTTCCATCTGTCATTCTACCAACGTGAATCATTGTTCTAGACTACCATGGTGGCAGCATCATAAAAGCTGGTTTTTAAAAAGGATTTGAGAATTATTCTATGCTGGGGGCAGCTAGGTGGCGCAGTGGTTAGAGCACCAGCCCTGAAGTCAGGAGGACCTGAGTTCAAATCTGGTCTCAGACACTTCCTAGCTGTGTGACCCTGGGCAAGTCACTTAACCCCAATTGCCTCAGCAAAAAAGCAAAAAAAAAAAAAAAAAAAAGTAGAGAATTATTCTATGCTGCCATTGATAAATGCTTTTCTCTTCTGTTAGCTACTTTTTCACCTAAAAGTTTTGATACTTTTTTTTTTTTGGCAAGGGGAAGAAAAGGAGTTAAGGAAATGTGTTCTTAGTTGGCATAGTGAGGACATTTGGGAAAAAAGTATAAAAAATAATAAAATTATATCCAGTAATATGGAGTTGTTCAGTCATCATCAGTTGTGTCCAACTCTGTCTTCTTTTGGGATTTTCTTGGCAAAGATACTGAGGTCGTTTTCCATTTCCTTCTCCCCAGCTCATTTTATAGATGAGGAAACTGAGGCAGAGGGTTAAGTGACTTTTTCAGGGTCACTCAATTAGCAAGTGTTTGAGGTCAGGCTTGAAATCAGGAAGATGACTCATCTTGACTCCCAGCCCAGCATCACTACTGTCTCTAAAAACAGGTAGACATATATTCACCACTTTATCAGATCTGATAAAGATTGTTACTTTTAATATCCTATAAAAAAATCTTTCTGAGATGCTGAAGTTCCCTGACCTCCAGTCTGATAATCTTCTGGTCAGCCTTTTTGGTGAGAAGTTTTCAAATTTATACTGATCCCTGGACATGTGACATGGTAAAGGCTTGTACTTGAAGCCTTTCCAACTTGTTAAAATCTATCATAATTTGCTTTTTATCAGCATAGCCTTCAAGAATCCATAATCACTTCCATACTATGATGACACATCAGAGAAAGACTTTAATGAAAGATATATAGATATAGCAACTATATGCACATACTCTCACTTTTGTGTGTGTGCATATATATGTATATATTATATATACATTTAAATAAATCTAACTCATTAATGTGAATATTCTGCCCACTGCTAGAAATGAGAAAACACATTACATTTTCTCATCCTGTGTAACTCTTTAATTTTAATTTTTAATTTTCTGTAAACTATTATCCAGCATGGCTGAAGTCTTTTTCTTGGTCAAAGATCCTTAACCTGGTGTCATGAGTAGATTTCAGGGATTCTGTAAACTTGGACAAGAAAAAAAATTGCACCATTACTTTTATTAACCTTTACCTAAAATTTAGCCTTTTCTTTGATTACTTAAAGACATTATTTTGAGTAGTCCATAGGTTTTTCTGGACCATCAAAGGAGTCTGTGATATGAAAAAAGTAAGAATTTCTAACCTAGATAATTACAACTTTTGCAGAGGAGTGGGGGAGGGGATCCATATGGATGTATTCGTTGGTTTCTCCCTCTCTTGTTTCTTGGTCTCCATAAGTGACCAACCTATCTTCTTTTCCACACTGACATTTCCTTAAGGATTCATCTTTACTGCTTGATGAGCAAAATCTACTTGTACCTATCATGCCCTTTGGGTCACTGAAGTTTGATATTACATTAATGGTGCAAACCTGTCTTTTGTAAAAGCTATGAAATGAGGTCTTTGCTGGGAATGCTTCCTGGATTCTACTGGGATGCACTATTTCCACTTCTTATACACAATATTCACATACAGGGTATAAAGAGAGGAGCACTATTCAAAGCAGTAATATTGCCTTCCCAAAAGACTTCGTCCTTGGGGAACTTGAAACAGAATTTGAAGTGGTGTCCATGCTTAGATGGCTCATTGTGGGAATCCATGGCAACCTTCTATCTGTAGGTCTTCCAGGAACCTGACTAGAAGAGGCTTAAGGCAGAAGAAATAGAACTTTTCATCACTAAGTCCATGTTACCTCTCTAGCTCTGAGTTGGTGGTGAAAGAATGGGATATGTCGGTCCTTGAGATGAATTGATAACTTTAAGCCTGTCAGTTTGAGGGAAAAGAGATTGGCTTCATAGAAAAGGAAATGAATAACATTATCATGTGTTGACTGATCAGCATATGTCCCTTTTCTAGTGGCATTGCTCTCTAGACATCAGGTGGAGGATGAGGCCTTTAGAGAAAGAGAAGGTAACAATACCTGGTAGTCAGATTACCTGAGCAGATGCATATGTTTATCAAGAAGAAGGGGAAGGAAGGAATAAACATTTGTATATTGCCTGTTATGTGCCGGATACTCTGTTTTGACAACTATTGTTTATCATTGAAATATTCATAATAGAAATGTTATTTCAATTATATCAGCTTTGGTGTAATATTACCCTCATTTTATAGTAGAGGAAACTGAGGTGAACAGGAAAAATGACTTGCCTAATCAGGATCACACAACTAGTAAGTATCTAAGGCTGGATTTTAACTCAGATCTTCCTGACTATAAGCCCAGCACCCTTTCTACTGTGACACCCTCTTTCCCGATCTATTCCCCAAGATTTAAAGGCTTAATCAAACTTCAGACACCTATATGTGTATTTGGATGGAGGGTGGTTTGGTGGGCATTATTGTATTGAAGAGGGATTGATTTTTTTTTCTTTAGTTCCTTTGCTAATCATTATCTCCTTTTTCTATTCTTTCCAGGAAAGCCATGTCCTCATTAGTTTGGTGGAAAGAGCATATGCTAAATCTGCAGTTAAATAAAGGATCTTAACCTGACCTCTATGAATTTTTTAGAAAATTGATAATTATATTTTAATATAGTTTATTTCTTTTGTAATCCTACATATTTTTACTTGCATCTAGTTAAAAACATTCTGAGAAAGGATCTGTGGATTTTATTAGACCTCAAAGAGTATGTATATATAGAGAGGTGTCTTAGCAAATGTTTAACAACCATCTCTCTTAAAAACAACAACAAAAAGATACTGTTGGACATTTTTAAGCTTAATTCACATTATTACCACTCTCTGAAGTCTAATGATTAACAAAACAATAAATCAGGCTCTAACTGTAGCTTTTGCTGATTTCTAATCAGTAAATGCTTACACTGAAAATTTGACAATCGGTTCCAAGACTGTTGGAACTGGCTCTAGCACACCCCTGGGTCCATGGCACAAAAAAATTAAGAAAACATAGCTTAGACAATATCTTTTCAAATTCCAACTTTTCTACTTATTACCTAGGTGCTTTGAGGTATACATTATCCTTCTGGAGAGGAAGTTTCCTTACCAGAAGATTCCTCAAGTTATGAAATCATAGGTTCAGTCCAGCCCAAAATGCTAGAGAAAGTTATTATTTAAGATCGTTTGGTGGTAGTGGAAGTGTGTGTGTTGTGTGTGTGTGTGTATGTGTAAATGGGTATGTGTGTGGATGTATGGGGGGTGATAATCATTTAACTGATTGTAGAGAAAAACTTAAAAAAAAGAAGAGTGATCCAACTGTCTACTGGGAAAATTCCTGAGATAGTCCCATCTGAAAGGGAGCCTCTTTCCTCAGTTTGATCTCCCAGTATTACTTTGCTCAGGGAATGTACAAGGAATAGAAAGACTAAATTACTTCGGGACTGGAAATACCAGCAGGGATTACTTTTTACTCATGCAAACAGTTTTCTATGACCTGTCCAAGAATTTCTTCTCTTGTCCTCCCCATCACTTGGTCTTCGCACCTGGGGAAAACAGTTCTGAAGTTGAAAGCCTATTCTGGTGGCAAATCTACTTCCTTCTCTTCTCACCAATTCTTTGCTTTGGAAATAAAATTCCAAGTATTCACCATAAGAGAGCTGTTTGTGTTTGCAGCCTCTCCAGCCTGGCAGTGGGTCTACACTTGTGAATACACACCCTGTTGCCTGATGCTGCTAGTGGAATTAGTTCTTTGAGTTCTAGCAATTCTAATAAATTTTGTGGGCTATGCTAAATTTAAAATCTAGCAGGTAATATGCCCCAGTTGATCTAGTCTCCTTGACTTATTTGCCTATATTCTACCCTCCTCTCAGTTCTAATTACTGTTAATGAAAGGAAAGTCAGTTCCCAGCTTGTGCTTTCTTCTTCTTCTTCTTTCTTCTTCTTTTTCTTTCTTTCTTCTTCTTCCTTCTTCTCTTTCTCCTCCTCCTCCTCCTCCTTCTTCTCCTTCCCCTCCTACTTCTCCATTTCCCCCTCCTCCTCCCCCTCCTCTTCTTCCTCATTTACCCTTCTTCCTCTTTCTCCCCTCTTTTTTCTGCTCCTCTTTTTCCTCATTCTCCCTCCCCTTCCTCCTCCTCCTCCTCCTTTAAGTTTACAAACTCAAGTAAGCCAGTAGTTCAATTTAACCAATGATCAATCAACAAGCATTTATTGTGTTTACCAAATTTCAGACATTGTTTTAGATTCCAAGAATATAAAAATTAAAATGAAATTCTTCCTCTTCACAGGGAGCTTACATTCTAATGGGGAGTTAACATGAGCATGTTCAAGTATATAAAAACATATACTATATAAAAAAGTATATATACATATATAAAACAATACATACATATATTCATATACATATATATATATATATATATACACACACATTAATCCCATGCTTTTTGAGATTACCCAGAGTGCTGCTCATACAATTTGCCACATGTAAGAGGCTAGACAGAATGGAAGTGCTTTGGACAGTATAGGTAGACATTCTGTACTGGTTCTGGTTTACTTACTCCATGATGAAGAGGGGCCTTTTTGATTGGCTCTGGTTGAGTAGCTGTAACTGGGTGGTGAAGTTTGAGTTAGTTTCTATCTCTGGTTTTGACTTCTTTATCCTTGATGTGACTTCTTTCTGACCAATAGTACTCTCTGAGAGACAATGTTATAAGGATTTTAGGCCCACGACCCCATGAATATAGACTGCTCTCTTTGCCTTGGGTAGAGTGCCAGGTCTGGGGTCAAATCTAGCCTCAGACACTCTCTAACTGTGTGACCCTGGGTAAACCACCTAGGACTAATTTATCTCTATTTCCTCATCTATAAAATGAGCTGGAGAAGAACATGGCAAACCATTCTAGTAGTTTTACCAAGAAAACTCCAGCTGGGGCCATGAAGAGTCAGAAACATTTAAATGGAATTAAAGAGCTAGTCACTGATGGTTAACAGTGGAGTGGGACTATTCTGAAATTCCAGCTTAAGCTGATATCATTAGAAAAGACACTTCCAACTACTTAGGAGTTCCCCTAGAAGTATTAGGAGGATATGTAGTTGGATTCTTGTCTGGGAGAAAGAAGTCAGAAAATACTCAAGAGAATTTTGGGGGGTGTGTGTGTATTGGAGGGGACTAGCAATTTAAGAGGTATCAGGAAAGACTTCCTATAGGTAGTATTTGAGTTGATCTTTGAAGGAAACCAAAAAGGATAAGAGGTACAGGTGGGAAATCATTCTGGCCACAGGGTACATACAGCTTGTATAAGTGCAAGGACAGGGAGACAAAATGCCAAGTATGAGGAGAAGCAAGATGGCTTGTTGCTGTTATAAAACTTCTTCACAGACTGAGTAGAAAAAGGTTTCTGTTATATGTGCTCTTCTCCTGTTTTCCTCCATAGACTAAATTTATTTTCATCCTTTTCTTCATCTTCTTCCTCCTTTTCTTCCTCCATCATTCTCTGCTGCTTCAAGTCTGAAAATTTAAACTCTTGAATCTGGCTCAGATTTAGCTAAAAGAAAACACCCTTTCTCTGAGCAGGGAGACTGGCTCTCAACAGCTACACTGTAGTGCCTGTCTATTTCATAGAATTAAACAGTGCTATTCTTGGCAAGGGTGATGGGTAATGAAACTCAACACTGGCCTCCTGCCCTGAGACACACCAACAAATGTATAGGCAGTGGGATGGATGGGGTTAGGGATAGTGGGAGAACATGCAATTATTACACAACTGAGGATTTTATATTGCAAATGAACCTCTGAGACTAGAGTCAGGAATGGGAATGAGTTTGTCCTGAGTGACAAGGAGTACTTAACAAATAACCACCGGGCAAATGGCCTCATGCTAGGTGCTTGATCGTTAGGTGTGATTGCTCATGTAGCCTTTGTAGGACTTGGAAGAGAGTGGATAGTTGGACCAAGAGATGAAAAGAATATTTATGAAAGTTTTATGGCTGGAAGAGAGTCCTTTTGTAAAAGCTTGCATGGAGGTCTTGAGTTTAAATTTAATATTCTCTGTGTGGGATACTATTAAAAAAAAAAGATGTGGTTCCTCTAGAGAGGCAGTTATGTAGTACAATGGATAGACTGCCAAGCCTAGAGTCAGGAAATCATCCTCAGATACTTCCTAGCTGTTTGATTCTGGACAAGTCCTTTAACCCTGTTTGCATTAGTTTCCTTATATGTAAAATGAGCTCAAGAAGAAAATGGCAAATTATTATAGTATCTTTGCCAAAAAACTCCAATTGGGGTGATGAGGGGTTGGACATGACTGAAATGACTGAACAACAACTGTCCATAGCTTTTGAATGGTCAAGAGCTGAAATGTATACTTAGAAATCTAAGATTATTGTATTTGGGAAGGGAGGCAGTGACAGAAATCCACTGCCCTGATGACTTTTATCCAAGAGAACCCCATGGACCTGGGATTGGGTTGGGAAGATTTCCTTGAAATTTATACTACAGGGAAATTCAGCAATCCATGATCTGAAGGCAAAGACAGTAGAAGCCACCTTAGGAGCCATTTTGAGGCAATATGGGCTTCTTAGTTGAGTACTCCACTGCCTGGCTCATACTTCTTTACTGGCTGCCTCCTATGCCTAGAATAGATTTCCTCCTTTAGTAGAAACCCCTTCTTTCCTTCAAAATGCTGCCCCACCATCCCAAGTGAAACCTTTCATGATTCCCCTCAGTTGCTAGCATCCTCTTTTTCCTTCTCAATTTATGTACTGATGCAAATACCTTGAAGGGAGGTACTTTTGTTTTTTGACTGTTTTCCTAGTGCCCAGCACAGTGTTCTTAATATCTATTTGTTGACTGATATTATTGTGAAGTTTGCCCCAGCTTGCAGCAGGGGATTGAAAGACTGGTGTCCAGTGATCTCTCTGACAGTTCAGTGATAGACAGGATCATTAAGAAGAAGAATCAGACACTTGAAGGTTTAGATCTACTCGGTAACCAAGACACCCTGGTGCTGGTTATTCTTGGCTCAGGTAGGCTAGAGTGGTGGGAGGGAGGTAGAGAAATAGGATAGAAAGAATACTTAGGAGTCAGGAGACCTCGGTTTGAATCCTAGATCTGTTGCTAAGGTTACTTCAGTTTAGGCAACCTCCCTCTAAGACTGGAGGTGACAAGGGCTAGACAATTCAGCATGGGACTTGTTTTTCTATACCTCTCTACAAGAAGGAAACCAGTCTGAGATAAGTAGGAAGGGTCAGGGCAGAGGATAAGTAATAGCCATGCTCTTCTCTTTTAATTGGCTCACAATGCCAGAGGCCATTTGGGATTCCCTGGACTGCAGTGGATGAGACACCACTGGACTTGAGCAGGTCGAGCTTGGTGCTGTTTCTATGACCCTCTCTCTGTGCCTCCCCCCCATCCCCCTCCCCTTCCCCTCTGTCAATTCCTCCCACATTAATAAAGCACTGTGCATTTTCCTCTGTGAAGGAGCCAGACTTTCTCTCTCTCATTTTCTCTCTGCGTTCAAACGTAGAAAATGCCTCAGGGGAAACACTGCATGAACCAGACTCCAACAGCTCTCCCTGGGGACTCTTCACTGTGTCTATAGTCAAAGTGTCACTTGTCAGGCACTGCTATAGTTTGGTGGGACTTGAGCTTCGAGCCCCCCTCCCTCCCTTCACTCAGAAGGGAAGCTCCAGAGCTTTTGAGGTGGGGCTCAAAAATCTGTGTATCCAAGCACACATAGTTACTCCTTGGTAGTTTCCCTGACTTGTCCCGGTGAGCTGTCAGAGAAGAAAAGAGCAACAAAAGGGTGATCACCAGAGATCTCTAATTAAGTCTCCCAAATTCCCCTCCTCAGATAGATGTTCATTTATTCTTATTCTCAGTGACCCCCCTTGCATCTTTCTCTCTGTGTGTCTTTCTCTCTCCTTTTTCTTCCTCCTGCCTTCCCTCATATTATTAAAATGAAAGACAGATAGGTCTACAAGTCAGAGAAGCCCATGTGAGCATATGGTTCTCTGATTAGGATGGGGGTAGAGATGTCATCAAGGGATTCTCTTCACAGGAGGGGAGCTTCTAACCCCATTTGTATCTGGCTTAGCTTTCCCCTACCTGATTCCATAGCCTTTTCCCCCTATTCCTCTTTTCTGTCTGTGTCTCTCTCTGTATCTTGCTGCATTATAGTGAAGTATTAAGAGTGTGGACTTGGAATCAATAGATCTATTTTATAATTCTGGCTCTGCTAAGAGTCATAAAAAGGATACGAGAACGGGAGCTTTGCTTCTTACGATACCACAATTTATACTGAGTGAGGTCCTGGGTCTACCCTACTCCTTCTCTTCAGTGGCATACCTATTAATGGTCTTCCCTGGGGTGACTCCTGTACATTATTGTCCTGGGATCTTCATTCCCTCCTTCCCCCTTGTTATCTAGCAGTTGATTTAAGAGCTATTTGAGCCAGGAGTCAAAATTTCTAGATATGACACTGTCTCTCATACTTACTATTTTTTCACCATGGGCAAATCATTTTAACTTCCCTGAGCCTTAGTTTCTTAATCTGTTAAATGGTTAGTATAATATTTACACTATGGAATTCATAGGGTTATCATGAATAAAGTTCTGTGTAAACCTTAAATCTTTATGCATATTGGATCTTCCCAAAATACCAGGCAGCCTGATAGGCTCTGGTGATGCAAGTTAAAAAACAAAACAGTCCTTGTCCTCAAGAAATGGACATTCTGTTAGGAAAAAGAACTCTGACATAACTAAATGCAAAACATATACAAAATAAGTACACAGTGATTGTTGGACTTTCTAGGATAATCAGGTAATGCCTTTTGAATGAGTGGCATTTTGAGTTAAGGCTTGAAAGGAACTAGAGATTCAAGAGGTGTATGTGACAAGAGAGCATCCCGGGCATGGGGGACTGCCTAAGCAAAGACATGGAGGAAGAAAATATCTTGTATGGGGGAAGTCAGG
>JAJPUD010007173.1:71159-113050 GCA_023553655.1 Myrmecobius fasciatus | reverse complement strand
TAGGTTTGTGGAGTTGGTACAATGCCCTCTGCAAACAGGAGTATCTGAAGAACTTCCCATCTATTTTTTCTACTTGGACTTGCTGCAAAATATCCTGCATGAAAATAGCTTCATTGAGCATATATCCCCATGTTTCATGGCTGTGTTGATAATAAGGAAAAATAATTAAATATAATTATCTCCTTAAAGGAGCGAGAGGGACCCACATATGCAAAAATGTTTGTGGCAGCCCTTTTTGTAGTGGCAAAAAACTGAAAACTGAGTGGATGCCCATCAATTGGAGAGTGGCAGAATAAGTTATGATATATGAATGTTATGGAATATTATTGTTCTGTAAGAAACAATCAGCAGGATAATTTCAAAGAGGCTTAGAGAGACTTACATGAACTGATGCTAAGTGAAATGAGCAGAACCAGGAGATCATTGTATACGGCAACAACAAGATTATATGATAATCATTTCTAATGGATATGGCTCTTTTCAACAGTGAAATGATTCAGGCCAGTTCCAATAATCTTGTAATAATGAGAGCCATCTACACTCAGACAGTGTTTTACTCTTTTTGTTGTGGTTTGTTTGCATTTTGTTTTCTTTCTCATTCATATTTTTTTACTTTTTGATCTGATTTTTTGTGTGCAGCAAGATAATTATATACATATGTATTCCTATATTGGATTTAATATATATATTTTACCATGTTTAATATATATTTGATTAGATGCCATCTAGGGGAGGAGGTGGAGAAAAGGGGGGGAAATTGGGACACAGTTTTTCAAGGGTCAATGTTAAAAAATTATTTTTGTTTATGTTTTGAAAATAAAAAACTTCAATTAAAACAAAAACCTAAAAAAGTAAAATATAATTATTCTTAGATTCCTCTATTAAGGAATCTGGCATGATCTTGCCATAATTTATAGGAAACACTATGTTAGAGAAGAGACCTTAAAGCGAAATTTGGTGCTATTCAGTCAAATGATTAATGATTGCAAACAACCATAATAAATACAACGGGACTTTGTTTATTCTACACTTTTCAACCAATCACTTTTTAAGCACTTACTAAGTGCCAGGCACTGTGCTAAGCACCCAAGATACAAATATAAAAAGCAAGATGGTTACCTCTCTCCAAGAGTATGCATTCTAAAAAGAGGAAGACAACAGAGAACTAGTGGCCAGGAAGGAGTTTTTTAGTTGGAGAAGTCGAAGTTGTAGTGAGTGGAATCAAAAAATAAATAATTGATATATCCTTTCCCAAAACCGTAAAGTTAATTTTATTACCATTCCCAGAAAAAACAAGTAGGAAGAGAATGAGTGTATACTTGAGGGCAGCATGGTATAAAGATGGATAGAAGTTGGCAACATGGTGGGACTAGATCCAGTCAGAAATGATGAAGGCTCACTCATTAAAAAACTGGAACTCCAAGGGTGAGAAGTAGAATGCAAAATCAAAGAGCAAATCTATCACTGCTATGTAAATAATAGGTGCTCAGTAAATGGGTGAATGAATGAATGAATAACATGGCACTATGCTATCACCTACAAGGTGATACATTTCCTAGCTACTACTCCCCCATATATGTTGTCTCTCCTTAAAATGTAAACTACTTAAGGGCTGGGATAGTCTCAGTATTTTAGGGTTTTGGGGAAAGTCGGAGTTTTTGTTTTGTTTTTGTATTTGTGTCCCAGTGGTTAGCTCAACACTTGGCGCACAGTAAATGCTTAATAAATGCTTTTATATTCATTCATATCAAAAACAAAAACAAAACCTTGGCCCTGACCTTAAGCAGCTTACAAGGAGCTCCACTAACCTGGACTACACCACCTATACATGGAAATATCATTTACAGCAAATGGAAGAGTTTGGAATGCTGTGGATAAGTTCACTTACTTTGGCAGTATCCAAAGATGTACACCCTGATAATGAGGTTGACACATACATTGCCAGAGCAAAGTTAGTGTTTGGGAGACTTGGAAGGAAAGTATGGGAGATAAAAGGTATTAGACTGACTACCAAACTGAAGTTCTATAGAGCCATTGTGCCTGTGAAACCTGGACAGTCTACCAGCACCATGCCAGGAAATAGAATCCCTTCTATTTGAATTGTCTTAGGAAGATTCTAAAGATACAGGACAAGATAACAGCCACTGAGATTCTTTCTTGGACTAGACTGCCAAGCATTCAAACTCTGCTGCAGAAAGCACATATCCGATGAGCTGACCATGTTGTTTGAATGCCAAATGTATGCTTGCCAAAAAGACTTCTAAGAAGGACTCACAGGGCAAGTGTTCACATGGTAGTCAGAAAAAGAGATACAAGGACACCCTTAGGTCTCTCTGAAGAATTTTGGAATTTATTATATGACATGGGAGATATCAGCACAGGATTGCCCAGCATGGTGTGAGCAAAACAGAATTGACAAGAAACACAAGATGCACAAATTTAGAGAATCCACCCCAAAGGATCACATGGACTATGTGTGCTCTACCTATGGTTGAACATTCAAAGTTTGTGTTGGTCTAATCAGCCACAGTCAGACACAATATAATTTGACTCTAACCTAGTACTGTCATTTTGGTTCTCTTCAAAAAAGAACAACAATCTGGAAGCACTTTAATACATGGCTGATCAAACACTCAGACAGATATACTTACTATTTGTGATTGCTTTATTAATGATTTGTTCTATGAAAATATGAAAGTAATTCTAAGCCTTCTCATTCATGACAGATTGAATAGCCTAGAGTTAAAGATCAAGGAGAAGCCAAGTACCAAATAGAGCAAAAGAGAAAGAAGCCAGAAGAATTCATAATTAGCTAAAGTATTTGTACATGCAAGATCCCTAAACTACAACTGGAAGGGACCTCACTAGCCATCTACTCCAACCCCCTCCTTTCACCAATAAAGAAACTGGGGCTCACAAAACCAATTCATCCAATACTTTTATTGTCTTCTCCAACAAGAACCTCTTAGCCCTCCTTCCATTTGGTACAAAAATGCAACACACCATACCTAAGGGGTATGTCTTGAAGACTTCCAAGAGATATGTTACCACTTTGCCGCATGTGTTTTCCAAGCTTGAACGTACTTTTCCCTGGATTTTGTATGTAGACTTTGTGTGAATGTGTGCCTTTGGGAAAGAGGGAGAAGTATGTTTTGTGCCAACTGGTTTTACCATAACATCTCAGTAAATGGCCCTTTCTAAAAACTAATTAAAACTGATAATCATGAGAAGAACCATATTGGTGGTGGCTTATGAGTTACACATTAGAAAACAAATCCAACTTGTCAGGGTTATCCCTAGAGCCTTTGAGAAAATGTAGGAGGTGGGGAGAGGAGGGAAGGAGAGAGAAAGAGAAGAAGGAAGGGAGAGGAAGTTCTCCAGTTGTCATCTGACCAGGACAAAATCAGCATGACTATGACTTTCTCCTCCCTTGAAACAATGCAGCTCAATGTAATTCCCCTATCTTTTGACCCAAGTTGAGATTGCAAATCACTTAAAAACTCTAAATCTTTTTCAGATGCCCTGCAACATCATCCCTGTTTCATACTTCTGTGTTATTTTGAACCCAAATGTACTTTTTTATATTTATCCCTTTTAATTTTTTTTATTTGAATCAATACAATGTTCTTGCTTGACAAAGTTACCAACCACTGCTACTTGTCTCTTCTTTCTCTTACTCATAAGAAACTGGATTAACCCTTTCCAGAAAAGATGATTGCTTAATCAATGAGAAGGGAAAGATCATGGAGAACAGAAAATATACTATGCACTTAAAGAAGAGGAAATGTCTAAATTTTGAAAAAATAGAAAAGCTTGAAGTCTGCAAAATGTAAACCACTGATTTTTTTTTTTTTTACTTTGATTCCAAGGCAAAAACAAAAACCCTAAGGTATATTATTAAAGGGATAGTTAATGAAAGCCCAGAAAAGGAAGCAACAATTAGGAAGAGTTTCATCATGTTTTGATCTCAAATAAGATATACAAAACTAATTTTATTGCCTTTTTTTTGACAGAGTTGCTAAACTAATCTATCAATCAACCAACAACCATTTATTAAACACCTATTACATGCCTGCAGGTGCTATACCAGGGGAATATAATTTGTTTATAGCTAAGC
This sequence comes from Myrmecobius fasciatus, assembly GCA_023553655.1. Classification (NCBI taxonomy): domain Eukaryota; kingdom Metazoa; phylum Chordata; class Mammalia; order Dasyuromorphia; family Myrmecobiidae; genus Myrmecobius; species Myrmecobius fasciatus. The sequence goes on along the minus strand of JAJPUD010007173.1, from coordinate 108,933 downwards.
AAAGTATTTATGATTTCTCATGATGCTACTATGAAAAAGAGAGAGGTGTAGGTTGAGACGTAGTACAATTAATTAAGATTCAAAAGTGGTACAATGTCTACACTAATGGTATAGATGGCATACTTGTCTAATTTGAAGATGAACCAAAGTTGGGAGGGATAACTTACATAGAAATGACAGTCAAGAATCTAAAATTTCTCATCAGGTTACAACACTGATCAGAGCTAGATGAAATTTAGTAAAGATAAATGTAAAATTTTATGCCTAGTTCAAAAAATGACACAAATATAGCATATTGGAGATATGACTAGACAAGAGATTATCTGGGAAAAATCTGGGAATTTTCAGTGAACCACAAATTCAATGAGCCAGTGGTACTGTAGAGGAGCCAGTCAAACTCTGACATGAACTTTGCTTGCTCCTGAGAGACATAGCTTTCAAGAATAAGGAGGGGATGGCTCTGATGAACTCTGCCCTGATCAAACTACATCTGGAATACCATATTTAATATTCCAGTTCTAGATGCCATTTTTAGAGAGGGACATCTCTAGGCTGGTGAATGTCTAAAAGAAAGTTGCCAGCATGGTGGAAGACTTCCAGTTTGGGAAATAGTTAAAAGAAAGGCATATTGTGGAAGAAATTTCTGGATTTGGAGTTAGAGGACATCAGTTCAAATCTTGGCTTTACTATTCTGGAGTTTGGAACTATGCCTAAAGGGCTATAAAATTGTGTATACTATCTGATCCAGCAGTGCCACTGGATCTGTATCTCAAGAAGATCATGAAAGAGGAAAAAAGGACCTATATGTGCAAAAACATGTAGCAGCTCTTTTGTAATGGCAAAGAATTAGAAAATGAGTGGATGACTATCAATTGGGGAATGGATGAATAACTTATGGTATATGAATATAGAAGAATACTATTGTTCTATAAGAAATGATAGGCTGATTTCAGAAAAGTCTAAATAGACTTACATGAACTAAAGCTGAGTAAAGAGAGTAGAACCAGGAAAGCATTGTACACAGCAACAGCAAGATTATATGATAATCAACTATGTCAGACTTAACACTTCTCAGCAATTCAGTGATCCAAGACAATTCCAATAAACTTTAGATGGAAAATGCCATCCACATCCAAAGAAAGAACTATGAAGATTGAAATGCAGATCAAAGAGTACTATTTTCACCTTTTTTCTTTTGTTTTTTTTTCTTTTCTCATGGTTTTTCCCTTTTGTTCTAATTTTTTTTCAGCATGATTAATATGGAAATATGCTAAAAATGAATATACATATATAACCTATATCAGATTGCTTGCTATCATAAGGAGGGGAGACATAAGAGAGGAAGGGAGAAAAAAATTTTCAACTCAAAATCTTACAAAAATGAATGTTGAAAACTATTTCACATGTAATTAAAATATATTATTCTATTAGAATAAAATTTTAATTTAAAAAAAAATTTTGGTTATGCTAATTATTATCTGTGTGACCTTGAGCAGGTTATTTAGCCTCCTGTAGTCTCAAATCCTCTATCTGTAAAATAAAGGCATTAGACTAGATGATCTTTTCCAGTTCCATAATTGGGACATTTAACCAATAAAAGAGAAGACTTGCAGGGGTTGTGATAGTTGTCTTCAAGTATTTTAAGTGCTTTCATGGATAAAACAAATTGAATTTTTTCCAATTAGTTCCTAAGGATATAGCTGGCAACAATGGATAGAATTTGTAAATAAGCAAATTTAATCTTGATATGAAGAAAAACTTGCTAACAATTTGATGCTACCAAAAGGTGGGATGGGCTCTCTAGGAAAGCAATGGATTTCACACCATTAGAGCTTTTGGACCAAAAGTGAAAACAATGAAAATACCATCCACTTGAAAATTTTGCCTAAAGTAGGACTCAGGACTGTATCAAGAGAGAAGGGAGAGAGGAAAAAAGAGAAGGAAGTAGGGAAGGAAAGGAAGAGAGGGGGGAAAGGGAGAAAGAAGGAGAGGAAAAGGACAGGAGAGGGGGAGGATAGCAAAGGGTGGAGAGAGAAGGAGGGAAAGGAGAAGGGGGAAAGGGGAGAAAAGAGAGGAAAGAGGAAGAGAAAGGAGAGAGGGAAAGATCCAAGTAGTTGAAATTAGCCTCTCCTTGGAATTACAGTCTAACACAAGTAAAAAAGGGGCTATATTACCTTTGAAGTGAAAAGATCAAAATGGCTTTTAGGAAATCAGATCTCCTTTAGATGGATTTCCATGGAGAGAGCTGGCTTCTCATGAATCAGGTAGTAAAAAGAAAATAGAGGGCAATAAAGTTCATAGGAGGGAAGTAAGGCAAGTAGTTGAACCACACACTCTCTTGACATTCCCTAAGGAGAGAAAGCACTCCAAACCAAAAAGGCAAATCACTTGATAAAAAAAACACAATCCTAAGAAATGGGTTACAAGAGGGTTTTTTGGTGTCTGTAAACTTGATTTACCTAACAGAAGAGGGAAAAAATCCTGAAGGATCACTCAGCTAAATAACATTCATTTAGGCATGATCATGATTTCACCCAGGACTCAAGGAAAATATGGAAGAGCATATATCAATTTCCCTTCAAGACATTAAGCAACATTTCCCAGTTTCCTTAATCTTTATTTTTTATGAAATACAAAGGAAAAAATAATAAACTACTGACTTTTGTCTGTAGACTTATATTGTTTGACAAGAAATTAGCTTTCTTTTTTTTCTCCTTTTTCTCCTCCTCTTTCTTCTTCTCTCTCCCTCCCTTCCTCCCTCCTCTCTTTTCCTCTCTCTGTCTCTGCTTTGCTTTTAGCTCTTTAATCTTTCCACTTTTTTCTTAAGTTGTGTTTTCACTAATGACACCCATGACAAAGAAAAATGTCTGAGCAGCCCTTGTGTGCAAGATTCCATCAAGTATCTTTATATTGCCCTTAATGGAACCCTATACATTAGGACATCAATTATGTGTTTCAAACTTCTTGTTGAGAAGATAAGCAATGATAGAAAGGACAGACATTATTGATATTCCTGTTCTTTACTAAAGTAGATAAGCTGAAGAAATCAAGCAGCCCAAGACACCAGAGATCTAAGACCTTGCGTGCCCCCGTGGTCCACTAGGTTCTCTTGTTTTATAGCAAAAAAGCTGCCCTATCTCTGCTACACCTATCTCCATTTCCATCTGCTGGGGGATTTTTCAACAAGGCTACAAGATGAAATATACCCATTTCACAGGAGAGGAAACCAAGGCTAAGGGACTTGCCCAGTGCCACAGAGCAAATTTATAATAAGCCTTAGTGGCAAAGATTCCCCGTGCCAGCTGATTTGTTAACCTGCTATTTCCTCTCTCCCCTTTAAGGAGCAACAATATTTCCCTGGAGATCAGTGTGCCAACTTTCATTTGTCAATAACCCTGGAAAGCTGGAACTTGACTTCATTTTCCCCAGGAAGCAAAGATGATTATAGCTTCTAGGTTTCTTTCTTTGCAGCCGGAGATTAGGTTAAAAGATTCCCTTTAGAGAGAGTGAAGATGATGAGCTCACTATCCTCCACAAAATGCTTGTGGCACCTTTTGGAGTAAACTAGATAAAGAGAGACAGCACTATATACTGAACACACAAAGATGGACTCAGGGCAAATGGAACTGGGTTCAAATCCCATTCCTGAATTTATCCTTTGGTCAACTGAATCTCCCTTGGGCCTTTCAGAAGTTGGACTAGATGATCTCCAAAGTACCTCCCAGCTGTGGATCTGTGATCCTGATCAAGTCAAAGATCAATATAAACACCCTCCAGAGAAGTATACACAGCCTCTGTACATAAAGCATTGTTCTGGACCCTGGTGAAGCTATCCAGACAGAATGAAGTCACATCTGGTGAGGAAGAAGGAAGAGACACAGAGGGTATAGATCCGTTCCTCCTCCTCCCCCAGCACTCCACGGAGGTTTAAAGATGCACTATCCTACTAAGAAATAAAGTCACTTCTAGACTCCCCCACAGAGCCCAGGAATCCACAGAGGAACCACTAAAATCCTGCAGAGATCCAGAGACGGACAAACCTGGACGTCTAGAATAAAGTACACAAGGCCAAGGAAAGGGAGCCCTTGGAGTCTTGAAGACAAGTCAGGCACTCCCTGCCTCAGTTAGGCAGCCAGACCTTTCCCCAGACACCATGGCTACTGTAAAGATATTTTCGAATATTCTGAGTAATCCACAATTCTAACAGAAATGAGGGTCACTAAACTATATGTAGACTCCCTGCAGGTACATATTGACTTAGAAAACCACATGTTAACATTAAATGTGGTTTATTTTTTCTTGTTCTTCCATCATTTCAATTGTGTCAGATTCTTCCTGACCCCATTTGGGTTTTTTTTGGCAAAAATACTGGAATGATTTGCCATTTCCTTCTCCAGATCATTTTATAAATGAGGAATTTAGGCAAACAGGGGTTAAGTGATACCCAGGGTCACACAGTTAGTAAGTATCTGAGGCCAGATTTGAGCTAGAAGATGAGTCTTCCTGATTTCAGGCCTGACACTACTGTGTTCCACTTATCTACTTATAAAAGAATAATTAGATGTATCTTAGGCATAGGATTACAGATATAAACAATGGACATAGGATTACAGATATAAACCAGAAATAAAGGTGTATTAGCAAATATTTAACAGGCTCTCTAAAAATATGGGATGCATTTTTAAGTTTCATCTGCATTTTTAAGTTTCACCTGCATTCTTCATCAATTTCTTATATCTGAGCAATCAACAATAAATTGGGCCCTATTTTGTAGTTTCACAGATTTCGAAGGTGTAAAACTGGCTTCTACACAGGAAGAGCCTAGAAGGAAAGTTAGAAGCTATCTAGTCTAACTTCCTCATTTTATAGATGAAGTAACTGAGGCCCAGGGAGGTTAAGTGAATTGCTCAACATCATACAAGATATGTGACAGAAACAAAGTTTGAACCAAATCCTTTGATTCCAGATTTGGTCTTTTTTTCCCTCTGTATCATTCTGTGTCCCTTCCAGAAACATCTAAAGCAGGAATCTTAATCTATTTTGTTACAAAGAACCCTTTGGCAATCTGATAAAGCTTATTATGGTTTGTTGCTTATTTTCATCCCTGTAGGAAATGCTAAATTTCAGTTACAGGTTAGCAAAAATAAAGATATAATTTTTCTCATCTAAATTTATAGACTTCCCAAAATCTACTCACTGACCCCTTGGATCTCAGATTAAGAACCCTTATGTTGCTGGCACATCCAAGAGTAGGTATCCCAGAAGGCATTGGAATTACAGATCTGGAACTTGGAAGAGAGTCACAATGGAAGACAAAGATTTAGGAGTAATAGGTCTGGAAGTAATAGTTGAAGCTATGGAAACATGATACATATTCCAAATAGATTTCTATGTAGGACTTCTCATCAATAAATCACCTTTATGATTTATTTTTGCCCCCATCAAAATAACTCTGGAGATTTCTAAAATTAACTCAAGTCAAGATTATTCAGTTTCCAAGCAATCTAATAAAACTAGGCTAGGAATAGCACTGAAACAATAAAAAATTGATTCAACTTATTCAGAAATGTAGTTAGGCAGCAACAAGCAAAGTACAAATTTATTCCCTCCTCCCCCACACGTGTAGTTTGGGTGTCAAAGCATTTTAAGATGCCTGACTTCAATAGGTTTGGGTTAAGTCTTGCTGTAGCTAGAGTGGGAGATGAAAACTTAACTGAAGGCAGCTCTTAGTCTCTGTAATGAGGGGTTTGAGTGAACCAGCTTTCACCTGAGCACACAAATTTGTAGGGTCGGATAATAACTCTCAGAAAAAGAAACTTCTGTCCGTCTTTAAAGCATCTAGCTCTGCACTTAACCCTTCAACATTACTCCCAAGGACAATGATTATTTACATAGTGTATTAGTCCCAAGGGCTTGAATTTTCTCTCCTCTTGACCTAGGCTTGGTTATTCCTGAATTCTGAATCTAGGATTTCCTTGCAAAATAGGATGAAATTGGGTTTGTACTATCATAGCTCCCAAGTCAAATGTAAGCTCCATTCCTATATGACCAAAATCAACCCTTTAGTGTTTCTGGGTATTTAGATATTTTGTTAGTAATGTTAGAATTTTAATAAAAGAGATCAGTGATACTCTTATTTGCTAAAGACCATCATGGTGGCAGGCTCATAGTTTATATGCCCTTGGAAAAGTGGGTGTTCCAAAGGATGGCAATCAACTCTGATTGGTTAACAATTAATAAGAAAATGAATATTACAGTGAGAAATGGGTTCACTCCAATGAGGAGCCGAATGTGGTATCATTTCACTCTTGGACTAAGAGATTATTTCTGTGCCCCGGCCATAGATGGCTTTGGGCAATTTAATCAAAGAATTTATCCCCACCCAAACCTGAGTAAAACACAATGGACTTCCGCACTTCAGATTAAATTCTTTGTAATGTTGAGTGAGGTCTGACCAAGATGGAGAAAAGTTAATTCAGTCTCATTATCAGTGATATCCTTCAAGAGACTGAACTTTGAAATGTGGACTGTGGAAAAGGGGGGAACTCTGGATCTCTCCAAATCAATGCTTATTAATAATCATTTCTCTCAGAAAACAACAAAGCTTGTCTGGGACATTCAGAGTCCCTTTCTCATCATCCTCTGGGCCACCCAGCCAGATATATTCACCTCTGTTCCTAGGACTGCTAAAGTTTGAGTCCTGATAGACAAAAAGGGCTCTAACAACTTTATAAGATATAATATTCAATAGGAAAATGTCTCTGTACAGCATCAGACCATCACAGTAATGGCAGAAATGATCAATGACAGGCCTTTCCAAATGGCTCCATCATTCATAAATTTAGTACTCAGAAGATCCTTATGGAAAATCACATGGCCTTACTTTTGATGTCACCAATTCATCATCATACCTTTCAGAATCTTTTGGTTGAGCTTCTATGATTCTCCACATCTACTGGCAATTTAAACAGCCTATGGTTTTTCTATACATTGATCACATTTACTGATCGTCTCTGTCACTCTCTGTCTTTATCTGCCTGTCTGTCTCTCTCTCTCTCTTTCCACCTTTCTCCCTCCCTTTTCTTTATATATTTTTTACAGTAGTAATGACTCTCCTGGAGGGGAAAATTAAGCAATATAAAAATAAAATATATAAATAAATATTTATTTTAAAGAAAAAAACAAAACAAATATTCCACAGACAAGTCGATCAATTCCTCGAGCTGAGAGATATCATAGTACAGTAGAAATAGCCCTATATTTATAAACAGACAACTTGGGTTTAAATACTGCTCCTCTTACTTCCTACTTGTGTGACTTTGGGTAAATCATTAACTTTCCTGTCCCTGATCCATAAAATAAGAGAGTTGGATTAAAGAACTCCTAACTTTCCTTCCAGTTCAAAATCTGAGATTAAATGCCCGTTACATGCTAGACATTGGGAATACAAAGACATAGAGATGCAAGCACTTAGCATAGTGCTAATAATAGGAGCTGAATAAATACTAATTGATTGATTAATAAACTCTACCTTCAAGAAGCTTACATTCTAGTCTGCTGGCTGTCCCAAAAGGGCATCTGACCACTCTATGAGGCTACCAGCCACAAGATCCCAACAGCCATCACAAGTGCCAAGATGTCTTTAGAGCCACCCAAGTAGAAGCCCTGTATCTTTACAGGATCCATGAATCGTGATTAATCTAGCCACAAGGGTCCCTGCCTCTGCAAACACATCTATTCAATATTCTATATTAAATATTCTATTTTTCTTTCTTCAAATTATATTTAAAGTAGCACACATCCAGTATAAGGCATGTCCTGATCCTCAAAATCAGAAAGACCTAGATTCATGTTCTGATACATAGAAGTTGTATGACTCTGGACAAGTTATTTAACCCTTCTGTGCAGTTAGCAAGCCTCTAAGACTCGGAGGTGCAGAGCTTTGAGTGGCCTAGTTTCTAGAGAGAATTTCCTTAACTGAAATTAATAATACTTACAGTTAATATTTGCCTTAAGGTTTATAACCATTTCAGATATTATTATGTCATTAGATCTTCTTAACATAATCTTATGAAATAGGTACTCCAGGCATAATTATTCTAACTTTAAATCAATGGAGATCATCAATTGATTCCCTATTACATTTAATATCAACATAAACTTCACAATTTGGCATATAAAGCCGTTAAAAATTTCACCCTACTCTTGTTACATATCATGCCCTCTCTCCCTCCCTCCTCCCTCCCTCTCTGTCTCACTGTCTCTGTCTCTGTCTCTTTCTCACTCTCTCTTTTGTCTCTCTTTTTTCTGTCTTTCTGTGTATCTCTCTTGGGCTCTCTGTCTGTCTGTCTATCTCTCCCTCCCTCCCTCTCTCTGTCTCTTTCTGTGCATCTCTCTTGGGTGCTCTGTCCCTCCCCCCCCCCTTTCTCTCTCTCTCTCTCTTTCTCTTTCTCCCCTCTCTGTGTGTATGTGTGTGTGTGTGTGTGTGTGTGTGTGTGTGTGTGTGTTTCTCTTTAGCTGTCTCTCTCTCCATTTTTCTGTATATCTCTCTTGGGCACTCTGTCTCTCCTTTCCTCCCTTTCTCTCTCCTCTCTGCCTCTGTTTGTCTCCGTCTTTCTCTGTGTGTGTGTGTGTCTCTCTCTGTCTCTGTCTGTCTGTCTGTCTCTCTATCTTTCTCTCTCTGTCTCTCTGTTTCTCTCTGTCTCTGTCTGTCTGTCTGTGTATGTGTCTCTTTCTCTTTCTTAGATGGGACTTTCATTTTTGACTGAACTGTAAGTACAGTGACCAATCATGAGCTGACCTCCTTTGCTGACTATCCATGAAGGTTTAACCTCTCTGTGTGGTAATATCTACCAACCTAGATATTAGTTCCTCCTTGGGCAGCCAGGTGGCCCTCTCCTTCTGGGACTCGATATAATAGTTCTAGACTTAGTGAGGACACCTACATCAGCTTTAGCCCTATTGTGACTCAGAAACCCTAAACTCAAGCAACCCACCAGTTCAATCTTCCCCAATAGAAGGGGTTAAATGCATGCACCTCTATACCAATCCCTTTCATTGCTTTCAAAGTCAACAGCATCACATTTCCTCACTGCCAGATTTATGAACAAATTGGAGTAGATCACCATGTTCACCACAGTGAACTCCCATGGAGCATGTCATCTAATTCAGCATCCTCCAGAAAGAAAAATGGAAGGTGATTTTCTAGACCCTGCTTGATCAGGATATAAATGTGTTCTTGTACTTTCAACTCTATTGCTTTCATTGTGGTCCCAAGTCCTTCGAATTTTGTCCTCCAAGACAGAATTGCCTGAAGACAATCTACCTGAATGACATTTCCATTAATTCACAAGATCCTAAGCACAACATCCAATTAGTTCTCATGGCTCTAGCTATAGAGGGCAAGCAAAAGGGACATAATCCTGAGATTTTAACATAAAATAACTAAGAGAAGTTGTACTGATATAAAAATCCCTGAAGGAAGTATTTGTGGGAAGCAAAACAAGTTCAGTCAGCAGGATATATGATTACTGGAAACATAGAACTAGAGTTGAGGATGGAGATCAGGATTACACTTAGACTGACTAGGGAATCAACTGCACAGAAGGAAAAGTGGAAGATATGGCAATGAGTAACATGCCAAAGGAGAGAATGAAGATATAACTGAAAATGCCATGGAGAGACACGAGGAATGAGAACAAGAAGAGAAAGATAAACCAAGAGTAGTAATACAAGAAAGAAAAGAAGTTAGAAAATACTATCACTGAAGCCAAGGAGAGAAAGTAAGTAAAAGAGTAGCAAAAGAACAACAACATTAAATTCTGCAGAAAGATCAAAGAACATGAGAACTGAGAAAAGGCAAATGAGAGGTCATTGTCAACTCAGATCAGTTTCAATGAAGAGTTTTGGTCAGAAACTAGATTTCAGGAGGTCAAAGAGTGAGAAGGCACTGAAGAAGAACCACTGGGTACAGATTACTCTATTTGGAAGTTTAACAGTGAAAAAGAGAGGATAGATATAGAAAGATATCTTTTATAGTTTTTTCTTTTTTTTTCTTTGCTTTTTGGTTTTTTTTGTTTTGTTTTGTTTTGAATGAGCAGATCAAAGTATGTCTATGGACAAGGGAAGGAATCAGTAAAGGGAGAAGGATGGAAAACAAGAAAGACAGCAAGATGACTGACCAGCTGGACAAGATCTAAAAGGAAACATCATCATGTTAAGACCAATACTGTAAGTGGAGGAGTTATCCTTCTGAGATTTTCCCTCCTCCAAAATAGAAAGGATGAAAGAGTTGGACTAGGTATGCAGAGTTAAAGGCAGAAAAATTGAGAATGAGAACAAGCTGAGAATAAACATGTTGGTATGGCCTTGATATTCTTAATAATGAAAAGTAAGGTCATCTTCTAAGAATGAGGGAATAAAAGGAAGAATGGGAGATTAGGGAGAATGCATGTGTTTAGAGCTGCTTTTCTGAAAGCCAAAGAGATAAACTACCAAAGTGCAGTTCAAGTCTAGCTGAGGTTAAAAAACTGCGACAAAACATCTGAAGCTTGAACAAGACAATCTCTACAATCCCTTTCAACTAAAAAATTTTAAGTGTAGATACTTTATCCCATTAACCCATTAACCCAACCTCTATGTATATTAGTGTTCCTGTAAATAAATAAGTAAACACACACACACACACACATATATATATAAGCTTAAAGTCCATTTGCATGAGTGACCTTATTGGTAAAGATTATTCAATGTTTCAGATCTTCATGAGAATGGAATTGCCAAGAATTTGAGAAAAAAGAGACATTCTGGTTTTCTGGCTCCCACCAGCAGAGAAGAAATGTTGTTTTAGACTTTCATCAGGTCCTTGAAAGAAGAGAAAGACTGTGGGAAGAAGCTGACATGTAGAGTTTGCAATAGCTTCATTATATCCTATCCCCAGCCTACTTCACAAGGGACTTAGGAGAATTTCCCATTAGGGGAGATCTGGGGTTCTCTCTGTCTTGCTTGAGCTGAGATAGTTTGCTCCAAATGGAAGAGCTCATTTACTTTGTCTATTGTCTGGTATATTTTCATCTGTACACTTTCTCTGATTTCTATTTGCTACTGGCTTGTATGAGTGGGCTTATTTGCTATTCCATACATGTGATGGTCTTTGTGTAACTGGCATTTGGTGGGAAGGGAGTCAAGCCATCAATATATAACATGAAACAATTTCCCCATTAATGGACAGCAGTCAGGAGCTTAGCTTAAATCTAAAAATTATCTCACAATACTAACAGTATATAATCCAAACCTAGTCCCTTTCTCTGAGGGGAGCATAGTAACTAGTCTTTCTGGCAAGAATCAAAAACTGTTTTGGAAAAGGATGAGTAGAAGAGATCCTAGAGATATTTATTCATGCCTCCCTGGGAACTACATCTAGACAGACCTATGTGGATACATATAACCTACATGGGCAAAACAATGTAACAACCTACCCCCTACATGTGGGACAAGAATGTCTCTTCTCCCAAGTTCTCTCTAACTCTTCCCCTCGTGCACTGATTTCCTTATGAGGAAATCAATCTTCACCAATAAGGAGAGTTCCATACATATGGACTTTTAACTAGTGGCTTACAAATGCATTCTGAGTTCCAAATAACTGACTTATACACAGACTTTTAAAATACAATCCTTTTGTAAACTTGGAATTTTCTGTATAAAACAGTTCCAGTCCTCAAAGAGCTTTATAATCTTTATGAGAAACACAGAGACAAAGACAGACAGAGACAGAAACATACACACACACACACACACACACACACACACACACACAATTCAATCTAATATTATTGACTGAACCAATTCTATTTTTAGCCCAATGCTTCATGAAGGGACCCTATCCAAAATCAAAGCTGAAAAGGGGCATTTAATCCAACCTTCTTATTTGACTAGGGTTATATAGGTAATAAGTAGAAAAGCCAAAATTTGAACTTAAGTCCCATGTCTTCAGATCTAGCACTTTTTTTCCATTGACCATGAATTCAAGGCTTTAAAATCATGAGTCATCTGAAACCATAAACTGATATTCAAATAACTAGACCAGTATCCAAACTGATACTGTGGGAAAAGTTCACTCTAACTTCTTCATCATCAAATCCAATTCTGGAAGCAGCAAGAGACAACTATTAAGAGTATTTCCCATGAGATCATAAGACCTCAGGCTAAAAAAAAAAAAAAAAAAAAAAAAGCCAAAAGAAACTTTAGAGGTCACTCAAATATGGCTGGGTCCTACGGTGATATTCCAGTGTAAGGTTTTCTTTTACTTGTTTGCCTTTCCAAGATCACAATTCATGGCATTGTTCTCTGTGTTGGACTCACCAAGTCATGGAACCTTAAACCTATGTAATTTTTTTTAAATTTTCCTTGCATCACGCACCCATTTAAGCATCTGGGTGATTACCCACCTGAAAGTAACTTAAGCATTTGTTGCATTAAAAAGCCATATGCATTGTGTGAATGAACAAACTAGGCCATGTACATGCTCGGGGTAACTGGAGTCACATTCTGTATGTGACTAAGCATCTTGGAGGGGATTTTGGAAAATTGTTTCTGGTTTTGCAACACATGGAGCAAGATCAATGAAATTAAAATTTAAAAATTCAGCCCTTGGTTCCTGAACTAAAATAATACTTTATTTGAATCCAACAAACGATTTCAAACAAAAGAATCAGGTTGTTTCTTTGTGACTCCGGAGCCAAAACACTAAAAGCTTTGACTACAATATTCTAAACCACTGACAACAGTTGGAAGAGACATTAAGATTGAGGCATTTAAATAATGGCCAGCTGGTATTCATACAGGGGGAGAGCCAAAAGTGGAAGGGAAGAGGAGAGAATCTCAAGAGAAAGTGATTTATCATGGTTAATGCTAAAATTTTAAAAAGTTCCTTGCCTGAAATCGTGTCTTAAAGATGTCTGACTATAGTCCAGACACCTTAGAACTCAGAATCATATCACTTTCCAAACCTCCAAAACACTTGTAGCCAGTATTCAGAATAGTAAAATCACGGGTTAGGTTACACAATAGTTCCTAGATCTGAAACTGTGCATAAATCAAAATTGACAAGAAGTTAGCCGACTAGCCTTTATAGTGAAATCACATCATCTGATCTCCTTCTGACTCATAGGGTAAGAGATATTTGATTACCCTTGATAAGTTAAAGTCATTAACATGCAAGGGCTAGAATAGGGATGGTATAGATTTTACCAGCACTAATACAGGCATTTCTGTAAGTCTTGGTAGGCTGATATTACTAAAATCAAGCTGAATAATCAATCCTTCATGGGACATTCAGTAAAGAAGACATGTGTTTTCCTAACTCTTTTGAAAAGGAACCTAGAAAGGGATTTAAAAAAAAATGCTTAAGTTTAATATTGTTAAAGTATCTGTTTTCTCAGTATTGATTGAAACCACCTAGAAAGTAAAGTATATTTTCTCAGTGGGTATTTTCTTCAAAAAGTCCAGGAATCATGAGTAAAGGATAAGAGTGGGAAATAGGAGTATGGTAACATACAAAAATTGACTATCAATCTTAGCTTCCTTAGATCAAGCTAGCCATGAATGAACAGAAAATGCTATCATGATTACCTTCAGTTAAAAATCCTCCTCTCTATCTCTTTTTCATTTTCCATAGTCATCAGATCTTATTGATTCCTCTTTCTCAATGTTTCCTATCTTTTCCTTTTCTTTCTGTTCCCCACTACTCCAATATAGCCTTAATCTAGGCCACTAACATCTCATACCTACAATTATTTTAATACTTCTGGTCTCTCTGCCTCTAATCCTTGTCCTTTACACTCATTTCTATAACTGAGGACAGATTAATTTACCCCAAACTCACTTAAGAACTTACAAAGATTTGCTATTTTATGAGAAAGCAGGTCTATGGACTTGAATCAGGAAAAAAAAGAGGTAAATTTCAAATCGTCAGACCTAGATCCTAGACCTTCATTTGTCTTCTGTGTGACATTGTTTAAGTCAATTAATTTCTCTAAGTCTCAGTTGATGCTCAGTCATTTTCAGTCTTATCTGACTTTTTTGTGAGCCCATTTGGGGTTTTCTTGGCAAAGATACTGATATAGTTTACTATTTCCTTCTCAAGCTCATTTTACAGTTGAGGAAACTAAGGTAAACAGAGTTAAATGACTAGCCCAGGGTCTCACAGCTAGGAAGTATCTGAGACCAGAGTTTTCCTGACTTTAGGTCTGGTACATCCACTGTACCATCTAGGCCTGTTACCCCATTAAAAAAGGGAAGTTGTACTATGTGACTTCTAAGACCCTTTCCATTTCTATAGCTATGATCCAAGACACTCAACTATCATTCAATAACCTTCATTGATTGATTATACCTTACTCCTTACCTGAATGAAGCATTAAACAGCCATGAGCTCTTCTATCTTCATTCTACAAAAGCAGAAAGATTAGTTGGGCCCCATTAGTCCTAGTACACTATTATTCTATGACTCTAAGTTTGTTACACATTATTCCCTAACTCCTCTCTGCTGTCCTGTATTCTGCACACATACACTATGCCTCTGTATCTCTAGCCTGAAATTTTCTCCCCTTTTTCTGTCTGCTAATCCATATACTGCACATCCTTCAAGGTTCAACTCAAGTTTTCTTTCTCCAGGAAACCTCACCAAAGTATGCCAGTCCACAATCCTCTCTGATTTTTCTCTGACTTTTAAATTCCAATAAGACATAAACTGGACTACTACCATGTGATCTGAAACTTAATTTACATATTACTGAGTTATTCTTCAGTGGTTTTATGTATGTGTAAATATGTTTCTCAACAAAATTATAAATTCCCTAGGCTCAGCATTTTAATTCACAGAATTACAGCATTTCATAGTTAAGTGGGACCATACCAATTATCTAATTCAAACTGTACTTGAAAAAAGAATACCTGAAATAGGTAATCTGATACAACATACCCAAAATCCATCCAACACATCTTATTATTCATCTTTTGCTCTGGGGAGGGCAATAGCTTGCTTCAATGAGGAGAAACTCACCAGTTCCTAAATAAGCAACTAAATCAAGTCCAAATTGTTAGAAAATTTTTCCTTACCTCATACCTTAACTTCCATCTTTCAAAACTTCCATCTATGGCTCCTTTGGGAGCCCAACTAATCTTTCTGCTTTTGTAGAATGAAGATAGAAGAGCTCGTAGCAGTTTAATGCTTCATTCAGGTAAAGAGTAAGGTATAATCTTTCCTTTGGGTCCAAGAAGAAAAAAAAAATCTAAACTCTCTCCCACATGACAATCCTAAAAGCTATTCTATTCCTTTTGAGTTTTCTCTTCCCCAATTTCACCGTCCCAAGTTCTTTCAACCCATCCTCATATGGCATGAATACAAAGACCTTTGCCATCTTAGTTGCCCTCTCTGAGCCATTCTCCAATTTATCAGTATCCAACCAAAAATGTGACATCCAAGTCTGAACAATCTGATCAAAGGGGAGAACATCAGGATAATCATTTCCAAATTCCTGGAAATTTTTCTTGTCAATGAGACAAAAAAATGCATTAATTTTTGAGGGAGCTGACTTATTAACCTTTTGATTTGAGTCCACAATCTACTGGAAACTCTTAGATCTTTTTCCAGAATTCCCTTCAGTTTATTAGTTGAAGTAGTGGAGTTTGGAATACTCCTCCTCCCCATTGCCACTTCAGTTTCTCTTCCTACCTCAGTGACTCAGTAACTTTTCTTCCTTTAAGGTTCATGCTCTTCATATCTATTACCCAATGAAAATTCTAACTTTTCTCTACAGACTCCTCCCCCATACCCTTACTTCAAATCACTCTCTTTCCTTCATTCCTCATTGAATTTTGTACCTGGCTTGCAATCTTTCTCTTTTTTCCAATTCAACATACAAACTGATTCTCCCCTAAATACCCTAAAGACTTAGTACTTCATCCTCACTTCCCATTATCCCTACTTCTCTACCCCACCTAATTCACAAAGATGGATATACCCTTGATCTTGCCATCACTATGTACCTGCACATTCAAGAATTCCAAAATCCCCTTTTCTGTCCATAATTTATGGCTTTTTCACCTTTACCAAACACTACTCTCCATACACATCATGATCTCCAATCTCTTGATTCTCTCCCAAGCCATGTCTCTTGTACTATCTTCTCTTTTTTCCATCTTGATCCTTTGATGAACTAATTCAACTCAACATCCATTTTCTCTTGAATCATTAACCCTTTTATCATTTCAACAGTTGTGCCCTGCCCAGTCTCAGCCCTGGAGCATTCATTGTCTTTGCCCCTACACACATCCTGCTAAATGAAAATGGAGAAAAGCACACAACTATTCATTCAGGCTGTAACCACTGTAAATTATTGTTATATAACCTCAGTAGGGTCCTTCCTGCTGCTAGGCAATCCTACTATTCCTCTCTTTTCATTTCACTAGCTCATTCTCCACAATGCATCTTCTAAATGTTTTTTTTTTTTTAATCCTTCCTCAAACTTCCCATGGTTCACCCTTCCCTACCTCTCAGCTGAGAACCTTATTTCCTATTTTTCGAGGGAATGGAAGGAGAGAAATTGAGGCCATTTGCAATGATCTCTCTCTTTATCTCACAGTACTCAAGCCTTCTGTTACTATTTTCTTCACCTCCTTACAAATCTCTTACTTGTTTAAACAATCCCATTCTTTCCCATCTCCTCCAATGGATTGTCACCTCTTATCCTCACTCTATAATGTATTTTCAATCTCTCTCTATCTACCAGCTCTTCCCCTATTTCCTATGGAAATGCCCATGTTTCCCCCATCCTCAAAAAACTCTCACTTGATCCTTCTGTTCTTGCTTTATCTTATATCTCTTCTTCCCTTTGGGGTTAAACTCTTTGAAAATGGCATCTATAATAAACAACCCCCTTTTTTCTCCTCTCACTCTCTTAACTCCTTGCAATCTGGCTTTCAACCTTATCATTTTGCCAAAATTGCTCTTTCAATGTTATTAGTTGCCAAATCCAATGCCCTTTTCTCATTCTCATCATTGCTCACCCTCTCCAACTTGATATTTTTCTCTCTAGGTTTTTGGGACACCACTTTCTCCTGATTCTCCTTCTACTTATCTTATTGCTCCTTTTCAGTCTTTTTTACTCAATCATCCTTCATGCCCTTCCCACTAACTATGAGAATCCTACAGAGCTCTGTCCAGGGGCCTCTTCTCCCTCTGTACTACTTCATTTGGTGACCTCATTAGCTCTCATGTATTTAATTACTATCTCTATAGTGATGATTCTCAGATCTACCTATCCTCCTCCCAACCTCTCTGCCATCCTCCACTATCATATCTCCACCTGCCTCAAACTGGATATGCAGTAGACATTTTTAATTCAATATATCCAAAATGGAATTCATTTTTCCCCCAAATCACACCCCTTTTCCTCCATTTCAAATACCATAAATATAGTAATAATAGAATAATAGGGTAATAGGAAAAAGGGCAACACCATCCTTCTAGTCCCTCAAGTTAAAAAAACCTAGATTTTATGCTCAACTTTTCATTATCTCTTATTCTATCCACCCACTACTATCTATGGTTTTGTGATTGCTGGACATGCATAAACATCTTTCTCCTTCCCCATGCTTTTCTAGTTAAAATTCTTCTGAACAAAATTATTTTATAGAGTTTTTAGATGACTACATATTTTAACCAGCTATATATTTTAACTACATTTTTATCCCAGAAATCCAGTGTGAATCTAGAAATTCTGAATAACAGACTTAGAAACTAAATGGATTGTAGTTACAAATATATTCCTACTATAACATGGTAAAATTCATTATGGAATCTCTCACTTGGTGTTTGGAGTCATGCATTTTATAAACATTTTTTTTTTTTTTTTGCTTTTTGCTGAGGCAATTGGGGTTAAGTGACTTGCCCAGGGTCACACAGCTAGGGAATGTTAAGTGTCTGAGACCAGATTTGAACTCAGGTCCTCCTGACTTCAGGGCTGGTGCTCTAACCACTTCGCCACTTAGCTGCCCCTTTATAAACATATTTAAAAGATGTCACCTAATAGTGAAGATTCAAGTGCTGCTTCATGGGTAAATATAAGTACATAGAAATCAGCATTAGAACTAGGATCTTCAGTCATGTAGGAAGGGACTGGGGTAGCCCACTGAAGCTGATAGAGTAACAATCATCATCAAATTATAATATATTAGAAAGGACCTTCCAGATGACCTAATCCAACCCCCTTGTTTAACAAATGGAAAAACCTAAAGGGAAAACTGGGGTCTGCCCTAAAAGTGATAGGTGCAAGACTAAGACTCTGTTTTCCATTATGCAGCACTGACAAAAAAGCTGAAAAACCACTTTCTTCATAATGCCCTGATACCTTTATTGACCAATGAGAATTGAGGTATATGTTCTGATTACAATCTTTCCTTGGCTTTGGCCATCAATCTTTCACAAAGGAGAAATAGTGGTAGAAGGACTTTCTAGAATTTTTTATCATTTGCTATAACTCCTATCTAAATTCAAAGAGATACTCAGTAAAATTTAGATTAACCAGAATGTTCAAAGAAGGGAATATTCTGGATATATATATGTATATATATATATATATATATATATATATATATATATATATATTTGTAATTTAGTCAATCAGAAAATATATCTTTTTTTTTTCAGATTACAAATGTAGGGCTGGAAGTGGCCCTAGAAGTCATCTAATTCAACTTCCTCATTATACAGAGGAGGAAAATGAGAGACGAAGAAATTTACCCTAGATCACAAAGACAATAAATTATAAAGCTGGGATTCAAACCCAAATTCAGTGTTTTTTCCACTAAACATTTCTTTACAAAGCATAATCTAGAACAGGTCTTCTTAAACTTTTTCCATTTGTGGCCCCTTCTCACCTGAGAAATTTTTACATGGCCCCAAGTATATAGGTATATAAAATAGGTATATAAATAAAAAATTCACTGATAATAAATCATAATTTCATGACTTCCCCCATATTCAGATGAGACCCCTGATGTGGTTGCAAACCACAGTTTCAGAAGCTGGGGTCTAGAAGGCATCATTAAATCTTTTTTTAAATGGCTGAAAAAAAATAAGCTAAAAAGCCAGGCCATATTGATAACAGGGCAATGGTGAAACACTAAAACCTAGAGAATTAAACATTTACCTGTGTGATCCTGGGCACATCACTCATCCTCTCTGTATCTCTGTTCCCTCATCTGTAAGATGAGGTTTTTGGACATGATGATTTCTATGGCCTCTTGCAATGCTAAATTTGTGATTATGAGCTTTCTGGGCCCCACAAGAACAGTTTGTTGTGGGATCAAATGAGTATATATATATATATATATATATATATATATATATATATATATATAGGGTGTTTCACAAGGCTTTTGCTAAAACTCTAGACTATATAGATTGAGCTGTCATTGTTGTTCAGTCGATTTTCAGTCATGTTCATTGCTTCGCAACCCTATTTGGGGTTTTCTTGGCAATACTAGAGTAGTCTGCCATTTCCTGCTCCAGCTTATTTTACAGATGAGGAAACTAAGGAAAACAGGGTTAAGCAACTTGCTCTGAGTCACACAGCTAATAAGTGTCTGAGGTCAAATTTAAACTCAGGAAGATCTGAACTGACTCCTGGCCCAGCACTCATCTACTGGGCTACCTACCTACCCTAAAATTGAGCTTCACCAATGTATTTTAGATTTATATTGCTCTAAGCCATTGATCACCACGTTTTAGCCAAGATTACTATCATCAAGTGATAATAGTTCTCTCTTCATCTCTTCCTGGATCTTTCACTGTCAATATCACACTACCCTTTCAGCCCCTCAAAGTTTCAAACAACTGAAAATACAGTCTTCTTATAAGAAGGTTGGAAATCCTCCTTTAATTTCGAGGCTGAATATGAACTGACCTCAGAATATATATCCTTGAAGCAATTTTATTCCTACCTGATTGGTTATTAGTGAAGTTTTATTGTTCACTTTTTAACAATTTATTGAGAGTTCTGGTAAACTGAGGTTTTGCTGCATTGAAGTATTATAAGGCAGCTAGATGGCACAGTTGATTGAATGATGGACTGACACTGAACTGTGTGCCCTGTATGAAGACACTTTTCTAAATCCGTTTTCTTATCTGCAAAAATAGGATAATGATAGCATCTATGTCATTGGGTTGTTGTGAGATTCAAGTGAGAAAATATACATAAAGGGCTTTGCAAACCTTAAAGTGCTGCATAAGTTCTAGCTAATATTATTTTGTAGTATTGTTTTTAAAATGAGTACCTATTCCTCCAACATTTTTGCTTTCACGTTAACTGTTTTTACTTATATATTTCCATAACACAGGATTGTAGGCTTAAACTAGAAGGGATCTCAGGCTCATCAGGTGCAACTCCTTCATTTTACAGATGTGGAAACTGAGGCCCCAAGATATTACTTGCCCAAGCTGACACAGGTAGTAAGTGACCAAATTATGATTCTAATATAGGCCCTTTAATTCCAAAACCAGGACTTCTTCTATTGCACCACACATTCTCCATGATGTATTCCCAGTAAATCATAAACATCTTAAGGAAAAGGTCTATTTCTCCTTTAGTCTTTGTGACCCCAAAACTCACCACTGTACTTTGAACAAAGTTCTTAACAGATGTTTCTTGATTTGAACTGGCCATTCATTCATTTATCCATTTGTGAGTTGGGCTTTTTAGCTTTTTTGCACATTTTTGTGACCTATATTAGAAATATATTTTAACCTCTATTGGAAAAAAAGTTTGGATAGTGGGCCTGTTTTGTAGTCAAAAAGGCCTAGCTCAAATGCTGTCTTTGAGAGATACTGTGCACCCTTCCTATATAGGAGGAATCACATAGTGGGTGCTTACTGATTGGCTCATTGATTGATCCTGGGCAACTCACTTAATTTCTCAGTGGTCTCAAACACCATATTAAGAATATCAACTACAGATGAGTTGTTCATCAGCATTGGTGGAGGAAGTTTCCATTTAAAAACATGAGACCATAAGTCTAGACTTTTAAAAGTTGGGAAAATATCCAGTTAATTCTCAAAATTTACTTTTAAGTCTATACTGAAATTTTCTTACCCTCAGATTTATTTTTCTCAGTTAGCTCAAGGCAATGATGAGTCAAACCTATGATTTTCTTTTCCAGCTGACTTTACTGAAGCAATGGTCAAGTGATCTTAGTTTTTCAGATTCCTCTCCACCCCTTCCTCCCACATCTTTTACACACAGCTTCTGCTGTTCACGTGCTCAAGTTTAGGGAAGTCAGAAGCTGGGAAAGTAACAATCATTTTAGCATGTTCTATGAAGTTCTGCCCTCCAGTTGGTTTTCCTCCTCTCTGTGACACAAACCTGGCAAGTCCCCTTTACAAATAAAAAAAGGAACATATAATTGACTATAGATGGCATCTTCCTCTTTTTTCCCCCTCTGGTTTCCTTGGTAGGGATCTTCCACATGGTCAATGGCAGGGTATCTTCCCAGGGTTCTCAAATTCCCAACATCTACAATGGGTAGAATCTCCTACTTGTGAGAATCTTCAAGTCAGGATTAAATCATCCAGCAAGGCAACAGTGTCCAAAGTACCTATGGGATAATCTGAATTTTTCCAGCATAGGAAGAGCAGCAATGGTCTAACCATTAATTAATTAACATTATTCTCTGTTTAATGACTCCACATCAGTGATCACTATGGAGCTCATCCCACCCCAGATGAAGTAATTGATCTTCCTCATTAATATTTACTTCCAAAGGAGATTGCATAAAAGCAGTACATGAGATGTTGACCACTCATATTTGAATTTTTTGTTTTTGTTTTTAAAGAAAACAACAATAACATCTCATAGGATGACTCACTTTAAAATAGTTCCTTTTTTTTTTTAGTAGTTTCTAATCAAAACATGTTTTGGAAACTCTTAATGTTCCACTGTATATTATACTTGTAGGCAGTTAAAACTATACAAAACCGGCTTCCATGAGACATGCTAATATTTCTCTCATTTGATGACTCTGGAGGTTTTGAAGCATTAGCTCTTTTCCTGTTCTTATATGTGTTGTTAGGAGAAGAGAGGAAAGAGGAATGGGTCAAGGGAAAGAAGGTCATGTGAATCCCTTGCATTTCCATGCCCTTTTACTGTCTGACTCTCAGAAAAAAAAGTATCTATCATTGTGTGTGACAGATACAGTGCATGGTAATGAGGACAGGAAACCACTCTAACCTCAATGGATCCATGGTTTCAAAGCCAACTTTTCCCCCTCTCCCCTTTCTCTCCCTTTGTTTCACTTTGTTTCACTAAACCCTCAGAATAAGTCCAAACCTCCCAAGGGATACCCCAGGGGATTTGTGGGATAGAGTCATTTCTGACTACCCAAAAGCATCCTCCTAGGAAGCTAAGAAACCAGAACTTTAAGAGTTAATTTCCCTGAGCAGAAGCCATAGATGTAACAAAGCATGAAGAATTTAGTTCACTGTTAGAAGCAGGATGATATAATAGCTTTGTGTAAGACTTGGAACCAGAAACGCCTGCTCTCAAATAATACTTCTGTCATTCATTAGCTGAGTGGCCATGAACAAGTTGCTAACCTTCCCAGAGTCTCAGTTCCCTTGTGTGTAAAATGTGAAGAATAATGTCTATCGGATCCTCCTATGGGCAACATAGATAGACAGCTGGCCACAGAGAGTAAGCATAGTGTAGAGTAGTGTTGTCAAATTTAAATAGAAACAGATCCCTGCAGACCACATGATTTCAAAAACCAGAAATTAACATTATCTATGTTATATTTTGTTTTATTTTTTTTAAATATTTCCCAAAGACATTTTAATCTAATCCCAATGGGCCATATAATGACTTGGAAAAAAAAGAAATTAACATTATGTAGGTTATATTATATTTTGGCTTATTTTCCTAAATATTTCCCAGTGACATTTTAATCTGGATGCACTTGGAAGTTTTCCAGCCCAAGCTGCCAGCAGGCTATAAGTTTAACATCTCTGCAATAGTTAAAAAAATCAGTCCCCTAGAAAGGAAAGTTCAGGTCCTACCTCTGAAATTCATTGGTTTGACTTTGTGACTCTAGACAAAGTCACGGACTTTCTAGTGCCCCATGACATCTCTCTACACCTACAAGTTGGAGATTAATTAAAGATCTAAATTGGTAGAGAGAATTCCCTGACCAGGAGCTCCCTATACCAAAGAAATGACAATTCTGAATCACTTTCTTCCCCCAAAGAAAGAAACGCTTCACAGGGTTATTGAGAGGGGAAAATTAAAAATATTTGTAAACCACTTTGCAGACATTGTCAGCTATTACTGTAATGCATATGGGTTTATCAAAACCTCAAAGGGAAAAAAAATTCAGAAACATTCTTCAAAATTAAGCTGCAATTTCAAGTTCAGGCCTCATTCCCTATCAGAAGTGAAAATGAAAGGGAAAAAGGGAAAAAGGAAATATGGCCTCTCCCATGCATTTCAATGAAGTTGTCATCTGTGCCAGGGGACAGCCATGATGATCATTTTGGCTTTCCTTCTGTTTTGAACTTGGAAAGCAATGGGCTCCACTATTCCAGAATTAGAACTTTGGTCTTATAAATCAGGATCTATGAACTTTAATTTTTCTGGGGTCTGTTTAATGTATTAAGAAGAGGCAGTCCTTTGCAGTAGAAAAGATAAAAAAAAAAAAAACAAACAAACTCAAAAGACAGTCCTAGAAGACCATTTTGGTCTTGAATCTATCACTCACTATATAAACTTGAGTGGATCATATGAGTCTCAGTTTCTTCAACTGTAAAATGGATAGCTTCTCACATACACTATTTACCTCCTCAGGTTATTATGAGGAAAGTTTTCTTGAAACTTTTAGAGTCCTGTGGAAATCTGAGCTGTTCTTAAGGTTGTTGTTATTCATATAGTCATTCATATAATAACAATAAAAATAAATCTTGCTTGATAAAACTTATCTAAATTAGCATAAAATCAATCAAAAGGAAGCCACTTCCCTAGAGGCTCCCTCTCCTTGGAGTTGGATGAACTCCTTGAAATATGAACTATCTATCAATCAATCTACAACTATGTACTAGTAACTTAACTTTTTGCTAGGCATTGTGTTAGGCACTCAAAAAACTGACAGTTTAGTTGTAAGGTTAAGTTCTGCCACCAAAAAAAAAAAAAAAAAGATTAAATGGAATTAAAGGAAGAGTCTAATTAATTGCTAACAGAATGTAAGTGCTGTAGACATTGGCTGGGGGGGGGAGGTACTTTTAAGTCTACTAAGCATAATTAACATTTTCTTGATCTCTTTAAGTTTGGGCAATCAAAAAACAATAAAACAAGCCCTGATTTGTAGTATTTTCTAATTTCCAAAATATAAATGTGTAAATGGTAAATTGTAAACTTAAACTATAAATGGAAAATTTAACAATTAGCTCTAGAGCTAGCTCACATTTAGTAAGTGACTCTAGAGTTGGCTGTAACACAGGAGTGGAAAGAAGCAATTATGGTGAGCTATAGTATAATACAAAAAATATTGGATTTGGCTCTCTGCCACTTACTGGCTGTGTGACCTTAGACAAAATTGCTTGACCTCTTAGATTCCTCATCTGTAACATGAAAGGAGTAGGCTGGTTGATCCCTAAAATTTCTTTGAAAGGTCATGTTATATAATGGATAGAATGCTGGGCAATGTCTTTGGAGTCAGAGGACCTGAGTTCAAATCCTTCTTCTGGTATTTACTGCCACTGTGACCTAAAATAAATGACTCAATCTCTCTAGGTTTCAGTCCACTCACTTCTCAAATGAAGAAGTGGAAGCAAATGGCCTCTGAGGTCCCTTGCAGTTCTAGATCCACAATCTTATGAAATCCTGCTTTGGATGCTTCCCTGACCAGGTGACCCAGAAGAAATGATTTAAACCCTATGAGCCTATGTATGAAAAATGGGATAATAAAAAGAGCCTTCTCTGCAGGGCTGTTGTATAGATCACAGGAAGTTATACATGGAAATACTTTGAAAACCTGAAAATGCTATAAAAATGTGAGTGGCTATTTGTCAGGAAAAGTTTCAGGGAAGAAATGAAATTTGAGCTGGACTATAAAAATAGGAAGGATTTAGATGGTTGAAGAAGAAGTAATGAGATATCCCAGACAAGGGGAATGGCACAAGACATGGCAGTCAGTAGGATTTAAAGCAAAATCCTTGAGAGGAGGGAGCAATAGAGAGAAAGGTTAGTGGAAAGACAGGGTGAAAGATGGTAGGGTACTTCCTTGGGCCTAAGACTCAAAACAGACTAGTTGAAAATAAACTATATTTTGGGGCAGCTAGGTGGGGCAGTGGATAGAGCACCAGCCCTGAAGTCAGGAGGACCTGAGTTCAAATTTGGTCTCAGACACTTAATATTCCCTAGCTGTGTGACCCTGGGCAAGTCACTTAACCTCAATTGCCTTAGCAAAAAGCAAAAAAAAGAAAAAAGAAAAGAAAAAAAAAGAAAATAAACTATATTTCAATAAAGGGTTTGAGGATAGGAGTCAGTTACAAATCAATACCATAACATAAAATAAATGCCCTAATTCCAATAGACTTGTGATGGAAAGTGCCACATCCAGAAAGAGCTATAAAGACTGAATGTGGATCAAAGCATAGTATTTCCCCCTTTTTGTTGGTAGTTTGCTTGGGTTTTTTCCTCTCTTGTGGGTTTCTTTTTCCTTTTTGATCTGACTTTTCTTGTGCAGCATGACGAATATGGAAATATGCTTAGAAGAATTGCATATATTTCAGCTCTATCAGATTGCTTGTTACTTTGGGGAGAAGGGGGAGGGAGGGAGAAATTTGGAACACAAAGTTTTGCATTGATGAATGTTGAAATAAATCTTGGCATGTATTTGAAAAAATACTATTTTAAAAAAAATAGTTTTGAATTGTCAGATTGGGAATTCTTTAAAAGTTCTATATCATACCCAGAGAGAGGGATATGAAATGTGGACCACAACATAACATTTTCATGCTCTCTATTGATATTTGCTTGCATTATGTTTCCCTTCTCAGATTTTTTTTCTTGTAGATCTGACTTTTTTTGCATAGCAAGATAACTAAAATTATGCATACACATAATTCTATTTGTCGAGTATTTTAACATAATTAACATGTAGTAGACTTCCTGCCATCTAGGGGAGGGGTGGAGACTAGGGAGGAAAATTTGTAATGGAAAGCTTTGTAAGGGTCACTGTTGAAGGATTACCCATATATATGTTTTGCAAATAAAAAGCCTTAATTTAAAAAAAAAAAGTTCTGTATCACATGAATTTAAAGCTAAATCAGTAAAGAAGTTTGGACTTTTAAAAAAATAAAATAAATGCCCTTTTCAAGTCAGGTCCTGCCTTCCTTCAATTACTTTTGCTATTTACCCATATTCCTAATCTATCTTTGCTTTTTATTTTTGTACCCACTCTTAGATGCTGCCTACATCCTGCTGATTCCTTTAAAACATTATCAGTTGCTAAGTGAACTTAGTAGAACCAAGAGAATACTGTACACAACAACAACAAGATTATGTGATGATCAACTGTGATGGACATGGCTCTTTTCAACAGGGAGGTGATTCAGGACATTTCCAATAGTCTTGTGATGGAGAGAGCCAGTTGCATCCAGTAAAAGAATTAAGGGGAATGAATGTGGATCACAACATAGTATTTTCACTTTTTTTGTTATTGTTGCTGTTTGCTTGCTTGTTTTTTTCTTATTTTTTCTCTTTTAATCTGATTTTTCTTGTACAGCATGATAAATGTGGAAATTTGTTTAGAAGAATCATACATGTTTAACCTATATTGGGTTACTTGCTGTCTAGGAGATGGGGGAGGAGGAGAAAGAGGGAGAAAATATTGGAATACAAGGTTTTGCAAGTGTGAATGTTGAAACTATCTTTGCATGTACTTTGAAAAATAAAAAGCTATTATTATTTTTTAAAAACTGTCAGTTCCCTAGTTTCATTGTCTTAGCTGATGTTAGCACAAATTTGGGACTGTCCTTAAATGACTCACAAATAGGGAACTATTTTTTGTTTGTTTAAAAACAAAAATGTACGAAATGCCAATCTATAGGAAATAAGATTATGATCAAAACCTCTGCCATTTATGCATTATCTTAGATCTGGGCTGGGAGCTCAGCTGTTAGAACAGTGCTAATGTGAGCAGGGTCACAGATTCAATGCGCCTGTTAGTTTCACACAGATTAAATCTCTCTTCTGAAACCAAAGATTGTACCCCTGATCCTGGCTTGCCAAATCACAAACATTTGCTTTTTGTCCCAAAGGAGACCAGGCTAAAGAATTCATTTCAATTCAATTAAATAAATATTTATTAAGTGATGTAAATATTTATTTATTTATCTCCTCAGACCATGCTAGGGTCTGAGGAGATAAACAACATAGTTCTTACCTTCATGTTGCTTATAATCCAGTTAGGGAAAGGAGAATAATATGTGTAGAAAATAAGTATGATAAAAAGTAGAATATATCCCTGGAATCAGGAGGACTTAAATTCAAATTCAACCTCAGACATTTGACACTTATTAGCTATGTGACCCTGAGCAAGTTATTTAACCCAAATTGCCTCAAAAAAAAATAAAAATAAAAATACAATACAAGTATGGAAGAGAGGTCTGGGGGAAAAAACACTATAAGAAATGTGATTTCTGGAAAAAAATTTTTTTTAAATTTAGGTCAGTAAGAAAAGGTTTCATAGTGGATGTCCTGAGCTAGACCTTGAAAGAAAAAAAGAATTATTAATAGGAAGGAGTGCATTCTAGGGGGTGAAGGTTAACTCACATTAATGTACAGTAAAGAGAGGAGAAGGGGAAAAGAAAAGACATTTCCTTTCTTTTCCTTTTACAGAAAGGAAAGATCATGAAGCACAGAGTCCACAAAGGGAGACAGAGTGAAATAAAGCTGGGAAGGTAGGTTACAACCAGATAATGAAGGGCCTTAAAGGCCAGGCTAAGGAGTTTGTAATCTTGCCTATGGGTAATGGGACATAATTGAAGATTTTTAAACAAGGTAATGAATGACATGTGCATTTGGAAGGTGATTTAGGAAGCCATGAAAGGATGAATTTGAGAGGAAAGGAAAGAAAAGGAGACTGAATAGAAGGTGATTTGGAGTTCACAAGTAATCAAATGAGAGACTGAGCAAGATAGTGATTGTGTAAATGGAGAAGAAGAGACTCATGAGGAATATCACAGAAGCAGAATGGGCATGACTTGGCAAGTGATTTGGGGCAGGGAGTGAGGAAGAGAACAGACCAAAATGATTTGTCATCTCCCTGTCTGGGAAGATGGTGACACCATCAATAAAAACAGGGAAGCGGAGATATTTGTGGGAGGGGAAGGTAGAAGGAGACAGGGAGCTCAGTTTTGGACATGATGAGTTTGAGGTGGAATTAAAACATCCATGTAAAGGTGCCACATAGGCAGTTGGAAATTCAGAAGAGGAGTTCAGGAAGAGATTGGAACTGGCCATATTAATTTAGGAATAATCTGGAAAAGGTAATAGGACAGCTAAGTGATACAATGGATAGAGACCAGGACCTGAAGTCAGAAAGATTCATCCTCCTGAATTCAATCTAGCCTCAGACACTTACTAGCTGTGTGACAATGAGCAAATCACTTTAATCCCTTTTGCCTCAATTTTCTTGTCTGTAAAATGAGCTGCAGAAGGAAATATCAAACCATTTCAACATCTCTGTCAAGAAAGCCTCAAATGAAGAAAAAGAAAACCCCAAATGGAGTCACAAAAAGTAGTACATTACTGAACAACAATAACCATATGACTTAATGAAGATTGCCAATGGATAGAATACAAGGAGAGAAGGCTATTAAGATAGCTTAAGGGAATACCTATACTTTAATGAAGCAGCAAAGCAGAAAGAGAAAATAGCACCTATTAAATGCCTCTGAAGGCCCTTGCAACCCTAAATCTATTATCCTCAAAGCATGTATTCCAAAGATAGTTGTTCTATGGATTATTGTCACATACAAAGAAAAGCACATTCCAGATTCATGTAGTAGAGACCCAAAGAGAAAAAGATATTCACTCATGATGACTTCTATAATGAGGCAGCCAGTTATTGAATCATAAATCACATTGGGAAGAAATGTGAAGCAATCACAAGCATGAACCTTGAGCTCTCCAAGCCAACCTATTTCAGCAGGGCAGAAATAGCTGTATTCACACAGTGGAGAAGGAGCATCAAGGGACAATTGTTCTGAGGTGAACTTCAGAAAGCAGCCAAAGATGGTATTTACACATGTAACAGGGAATTCAAACCTAGAGCATTTTCATAAAACTTTTCCCTTTGGTAAAGAGGAAGATTACTGTATATGACATGCCTGAGTATGGGGCAGTGTTTGTCTAAGAGCTTAAAATTCCTTTTTCTTTTTTTTTTTTAATAAAGCTTTTTATTTGCAAAACATATGAATGACCTTTCAACATTGACCTTTGCAAAAAAAACTTTTTTTCCCAAGCTTTTCCTTTCCCTCCCCCCGCCCCCCACCCCTAGATGACAGGTAATCTAATACATGCTAGATAGGATAAATTATATGACAAGTACAATACATGTATACATATCTATACAGTTATCTTACTGCACAAGAAACATCAGATCTAGAAAGAGAAGAAGAAAAAAAAACAACCTAAGAAGGAAAACAGAATGCATGGAAATATTCACAGAAAGAGTTAAAATGCTGTGTTGTGGTTCACTCTCAGTTCCCACAGGCCTCTCTCTGGATGTATATGACTATCTTCATCGCAGCAAACTGGTTTGAATCACATCATTGTTGAAGAGAACCATGTCCATCAAAATTGATCATCGTATAGTCTTGTTGCTGTGTATAATGTTCTCCTGGTTCTGCTGATTTCACTCAGCATCAGTTCATGCAAGTCTCTCCAATCCTCTCTGAAATCCTCCTGTTGGTCATTTCTTACAGAACAATAATATTCCATAACATTCATATACCATAATTTATTCAGCCATTCTCCAATTGATGGGCATCTTTTCAATTTCCAGTTTCTTGCCACTACAAAAAGGGCTGCCACAAACATTTTTGCACATGTGGGTCGCTTTCCCTCCTTAAAAATCTCTTTGGGATATAGGCCCAGTAGAAACACTGCTGGGTCAAAGGGTATGCACTGTTTGATAACTCTTTGAGCATAGCTCCAAATTGCTCTCCAGAATGGTTGGATCCGTTCACAGTTCCACCAACAATGTATCAGTGTCCCAGTTTTCCCACATCCCCTCCAACAGCTATCATTATCATTTCCTGTCATTTTAGCCAATCTGACAGGTGTGTAGTGGTATCTCAGAGTTGTCTTAATTTGCATTTCTCTGATCAATAGTGACTTGGAGCACCTTTTCATGTGACCGGAAATAGTTTCAATTTCTTCGTCTGAAAATTGTCTGTTCATATCTTTTGACCATTTGTCAATTGGAGAATGGCTTGAATTCTTATATATTTGAGTCAATTCTCTATATATTTTAGAAATGAGGCCTTTATCAGAACCTTTGGATGTAAAAATATTTTCCCAGTTTACTGCTACCCTTCTAATCTTGTCTGCGTTCATTTTGTTTGTACAAAAACTTTTCAACTTGATATAGTCAAACTTATCTATTTTGTGATTAATGATGACCTCTAGTTCTTCTTTGGTCACAAATTCCTTCCCCCTCCACAGGTCTGAGAGGTAAACCATCCTACATTGTTCTAATTTGTTTATAATATCATTCTTTATGCCTAGATCATGAATCCATTTTGACCTTATCTTGGTATATGGTGTTAGGTGTGGGTCAATGCCTAATTTCTTCAAAATTCCTTTTTCTTATTTATTTCAAGGACACATATGGTTCCAGGTCTTTCTCAGGGAGAAATTTAGAGGGAAAGAGACTCTGGAAAGACTTTGGAAATGAAAAGTAGACTTCCTGATCTCCAGTTTGTCTCCCTAGAGACTTCATGGGGTCTCCCAATATACAGATTAGGATGTCTCTGGGTTAAGTTAATATTTCTATCTGACTTCCAGTGGGAAAGTTCTCTCATTTTTCATATAATTTGATATATTCTATTCTACATAACTTCTTTGATTTCTGTTTCTTATCCACTTGGATTAACTGGAAGGTTTTTTCTCCACTATTCAATATTTGTGATAATCCTTTATATAGCCAGAACTTACTAGGAACAGACCAAGCAGATATAAGCTGCACCTTTTCCTCTTCAAGGAATAGCCACCTTGAACCTAAAAATAATTTCCCCTAGACCAGCAATATTTGGGGGCAGCTAGGTGATACAATGGATAGAGTCTAAGACCTGGAGTCAGGAAGAATTGAGTTCAAATGCAGCCTCAGACACTTATAAGCTATGTGATCTGGTGCAAGTCACTTAACCCCATTTACCTTAAATTTCCTCATCTATAAAATAAGCTGGAGGAGGAAATGACAAACCACTCCAGTATCTTTGCCAAGAAATGGGCCACAACAGTCAGACACCCCTGAAATGACTAAACAACAAAGCAATATTTAGAAAAACAAAGAGAATTCCAGTAACTCTTCTCTGTGAGGTCATCAGAGAAGCTAGGCTTGTGACCCCTACTCTAACTACCCTGTAGGCAGAAATCAAAGTCTCCCTTGGAGAAGGGAAGACAAAATTCCAGAGATTCAAACCCTCCATTGAACCACATTTAAATAGGTCCATGTATATGTATACATAAGCTACATGGTCAACCCACCCTTCCACACATATGCTCCTTGTGGAAATGATTGTTTGTGCATTGATAGGTGCAATGATAGATCTCATTGATTTAAGTACTCTCTCCCATTGTACAAATACTGACCATTCCATAACTTCTCCTCCAGTGCAGTGCTTGTCCATGTTCTTCAATCAATTCTTCAAAGAGGAGCTACCTAATAAGTTGGAGCATTTTCTCTATGACAATTTTTACATTTCATGGATACCATTGAAGTCCCAGGCTGTCTATTACTTCTTGTTCTCTTTACAGAACTAGTTCATCTCTTTATATCATATAGCTTAGAATTATATGTTCCACTTATTTCATGGTTAAAGACATTTCAGCATGTGCATGATCCCATTGTCCTCTGGATAACCTTCAACTATGATTCTTTGGAAAATGTGGCAACCCAAGATTTGTCATCATTCAGTAGCATCAGGCTCACATTGCTATAAAAAAAAATGGCTTCTGTGAAGAATCAGTTTTCAATTATTTAAAGCACTGGACAACTTCCCAAATGCAATTCAGTCTGTTCTCTTTCTCCTCTTCAATACTTGCTCCATCTCACTGCCTATCTGCAGTACCTATTCTAGAGAGAAGTTATGGTGTATCTAGTTCTTGCCATCTAAAGTAATGGAAAAGACATCCAACTTCATGTCCACACAATAGTTATTTCTTTTTATCCAAGATATTCCATATCATTTATGAAAACAATCTCTTTGAAGAGGGCTTATAATAGCCAGGCCTTTGTTGTAATCAGCACATTGTCATCTGAAAACTAGAATATCTAGATAGTACCCAATCACACTAT
This sequence comes from Myrmecobius fasciatus, assembly GCA_023553655.1. Lineage (NCBI taxonomy): Eukaryota > Metazoa > Chordata > Mammalia > Dasyuromorphia > Myrmecobiidae > Myrmecobius > Myrmecobius fasciatus. The sequence continues at coordinate 76,299 of JAJPUD010007173.1, read as the reverse complement.
TGCTAGTAAACTAGTTTTTCATAGAGATTTTTCTCCCAACTAGAAGAAAGAGGTTGCCATCAGTAGCATCATCTTAATTTGAAGATATAATTTGGATACAACTCTCTAAATATTTAGGATCAGATACCTGAAGTTGGAAGACCTTGGAGGCCATCAAATCCAATCCCAGCAATTTGTTTTACAAGTAATAAAACTGTGGCACAGATTGGTTAAATGGCATTTCTCAGAGACATAGAGATAGTGTCTGAGGAGAAATTTGAACCTGAATCTTTTTGACTGGATCCCAGTTGGCCCTTGTCATTCTAGCATGAGCAAATCCATGGTTATTTCATCAGCCTAGAACTATAGAAAACAATGACTTTCTGCATTGGACTGTCCCTTCTGGAGTCCTAGGTATGTCTTTTTAAGTGAAGATCTATTTTTTAAGGGAGGGAGACTAAAACTTCAACTTATGGTTATTTTCTCCAGAAACCAGAATCTTTCTTTTCTCCTTGTACCTTCTCATATGGAATCTAGAGAAGCCCATAGTCCTTATATCTGGTATGGAGACAGATTGTATCTGGAATCCTAGCACTTTGGACCCATGCTTTCTTCCCTGATGAGGTCATACTACAAATCCCTATATACATACACACTGAGAAACCTGATCCATGTCAATCTGGTTCCTTCTTATGACTCATGCTTCTATTCAGGTATAATTAATTGCTCCCCAAAGAGCACTAAAAGGATAAAATGGCAGCGATAACAAATAAAGGTGGGAAGGGGAGAAGCCTCTTTATAATAAATAGGAGCCCTCAGAGGCCACTGGAATTGTGCTGGCTTTGCTGGGAATTAGCAGGTGTTCTAAGAAAGTAATTTTAGTCCTTTGTGATATATTCAGGAGTAATTCCAATTTGTTCAATGAAGGTGAAGTGTGAGGTAGAATGATTTCATTGCAGGTGAAGGATAAGGTCTGAAAAATTCATATTTAAAATTTTTCTATGCAAATCATTGCTTGTCTAATCTAATGTTGTTGATAGAGACAATGACCCACATGCAGAAAATTATGTGTAGGCAGTGTTACTGCATGTTTAAAATATAAGCCACTATGAAAATGTAATTAAGAAAAATTGGGAAGACTCCCCTAAAGGCACCTGAGTCATTTAGGAAAACTTAGGTAAGTGGGAACAGCAGATGAATTTGACTCAGGATATGTAAGTCATCTTTGCTCTCAGTAAATGAACTGACATTTAAAGGTATTCCTCAGAGAGGAAGCAGGAACTCACTATATGGACCAAAAAGAAAAGAATATTTGTTTTTGGTTATCTAGGTCTATTCTAAGAGACCTGGTGAAGTGCTAAAAAGCTCCAAGTAAAAACAGTGTCTGTCATCCATCAGCAAGCAATCATCTACAAGCATTTATTAAGCACTTATTATATGCCAGACATTGTATTAGGTATGGTGTATGCAAAGACAGAGGCCAAACAGTTCCCACTCTTAGGTGGGATATCAATCAATTAATAAATATTGGTTAAGCAATTTTTATGAGCTATAAACTGTACTAGATACAAAAAGACAAAAGGCAATCCCTGCCCTCAAGGAACTTCCCATCTAATTAGGGAGACATAATATAACACATGCCTACAAAGCAAACTATATATAGGATAAACTGGAAATCATTAACCTAGGAAAGGATCTGCTGGGAAAGGCTTCCTGTAGAAGATAGGATTTTAGTTGAAACTTAAAGGAAGCCGGAGAGGACAGTAGTTAGAGCAGAAGGAGAACATTCCAAGCATGGAGACAGAGAAAATGTTTTTAGCATGAGATAAATGTCTTGCTCATGGAACAGTGAAGAGGCCAGTGTCACTGGTTCATAAAATATGTATTGGGACATTAGGCAAAAGAAAACTGGAAACAGGGGGGCGGAGCCAAGATGGCGAACTGCGGACAGCTTTCTCTGTGAACTCCCAGGACATTCCCTCAAACCCAGACAAAGTAAGCCCTCCAACTGGTTTCTAAGTGAGAGCACCTCCAAGCATTTGGACTACAACGCACTTCTATCAAAGATCTACCGTGAAAGAACTCCGGAGAAGGTTAGCCTCAGGGGAAATCGGCCGCTGGTCTGGTCGCAATCAGACTCCAGCCGGGGCAGAAGTCAGGGCTGCGATAGAGGGGCGGATTTTGGGCACCCAGGAAGCCCCTGGGAGACGCCTGGGCCACTTTGCTCTGCTTGCGGGCAGGTGCTTTGGCAGATCTGCCTTTGGAAAAGGGTGGATCCAGACCAGCTGAAAACGTGGTCCTAGTGCGAATCTAGCCCGACCAGCCTCAGACCGGAAGTCAACTCGGCAAACTGCCCCAGGGCAAATACAAATCATTGCAGTTTTCTCTGGTTTTGACCAATATCCCAACTTTAAATCATGAGCAAGAAGCAGAAGAGAGCTCTCACCATAGAAAGCTTTTACATAGAAAAAATAGAACAGTCCCCAGATCCTGACATTATGAAAACAATCCCAGATGAAGCCACAAAGGCAGACTTAAGTTGGTCTCCCTTTCAGAAGGCTTACCTGGATGATTGCATTAAGAATCTCAAAAGAGAGCTAGAAGAAGAATGGGGAAATAAATTGAGATCAGGGCAACAGAAATATCAAAAACTGGAAAATAGGACTGGTGAATTGGAAAAAGAAAACAGTTCACTGAAAAACAAAATTGGTGAATTGGAAAAAGACAACAATTCACTGAAAAACAAAATTGGTGAATTGGAAAAAGACAACAATTCACTGAAAAATAAAACTGGCAAAATGGAAAAAGAATGCATTGAATCAAGAAATTCAATTGGCCAGCTACAAAAGGAGCTAAAAAGATAACTGAAGGAAATAATACTTTAAAAATTAAAATTGAACAAATAGAAGTAAATGACTCAATAAGACTTCAAGAATCAGTTAAACAAAAACAAAAAAATGAAAAAATAGAAGAAAATATGAAATATCTCCTAGGAAAAACAACTGACTTGGAAAACAGATCCAGGAGAGACAATTTAAGGATTATCAGACTCCCTGAAAGCCACGATGAAAAAAAGAACCTGGATGCTATCTTCCAGGAAATCATGAAAGAGAATTGCCCTGATGTTTTAGAATCAGAAGGCAAAATTGGCATTGAAAGAATTCACTGATCACCTCCAGAAAGAGACCCCAAAATTAAAACCCCAAGAAATATCGTGGCAAAATTTCAGGACTATCGCACCAAGGAAAAGATATTGCAAGCAGCTAGAAAGAAACAGTTCAAATACCGAGGAACTGTCATTAGAATTACACAGGATCTGTCAGCTTCCACATTGAAGGATCGAAGGGCCTGGAACCAGATATTCCGAAAGGCAAAAGAACTTGGATTACAGCCAAGAATAAGTTATCCAGCTAGAATGAGCATCATCTTCCAGGGAAGAAGATGGTCATTCAATGATACAGGAGAATTTCACCTATTTCTAATGAAAAGACCTGATCTGAACAAAAAATTTGACCTCCAAATAGAGAACTCAAGAGAAACATAAAAAGGTAAAAAGGAAATCTCTTGAGAACTATATTCCTACTATAGGTATCCTTTAAAGAATGGCAGTATAATTTGATTTTTCTTTGATAATAATGGAAAAGAAAATAGAGGTGGAAGGGATACCATACTGAAAAAGAAAAAGGGGGGAGGGGGGAAAAGGAGGCAAAATAAAGTAAAAATAAAGGAGGTAAAATAAGGCAAAATCTCATAAAGAGACATAGAAGATCTAATATAATTGAGGGAAAGAAGGGAGGGTGATGAGTATTGTGTAAACCTTACTCTCATTAGATTGGACTCTAAGAGAGTATATCAGACACATTTGGCTTCAAAAAAAGCACTGACCCTCCTTGTGGGAAGGTAGGAGGGAGGGGAGAAAAGGAAAGGGATAAACTAATAGAAGGATTAGGGGAAAGGTATAAAGGGGAGGGAGGGACTCTAAAGGGAGGAGGATTATTGGTGGGAGGTGGTCATCAAGAGCAAAGTACTGGGGAGGGGGAAGGGAGAGAGGGGAAAGGGAAGAGAAAATCATAACTCTGGGTAAATAAGATGGCAGGGAATACAGATATAGTTATTTTAACTGTGAATGTGAATGGGATGAACTCTCCCATAAAATGGAAGCGGGTAGCAGACTGGATTAAAAGCCAGAATCCTACAATATGTTGTTTACAAGAAACACATCTAAAACATAGAGATACATACAGAGTGAAGGTAAAGGGCTGGAGCAGAATCTTCTATGCTTCAGGTGAACAAAGAAAGGCAGGGGTAGCAATCCTTATCTCGGATCAAGTAAAAACAAAAATAGATCTAATTAAAAGAGATAAGGAAGGAAACTACATTTTACTAAAGGGTTCCATAGACAATGAAGCAGTATCAATACTTAACATATATGCACCAAGTGGTATAGCATCCAAATTCCTAGAGGAGAAGTTAAGAGAGATGCAAGGAGAAATAGACAGTAATACTATACTAGTGGGAGATCTCAACCTTGCTCTCTCAGAATTAGATAAATCAAATTCCAAAATAAATAAGAAAGAAGTTAGGGAGGTTAACAAAAGGCTAGAAAAGTTAGGTATGATAGATCTCTGGAGGAAATTGAATGGTGATAGAAGGGAGTATACTTTTTTCTCAGGGGTTCATGGAACTTATACAAAAATTGATCATGTGTTAGGGCATAAAAACCTCAAAATCCAATGCAGAAAAGCAGAAATAGTAAATGCATCCTTCTCAGATCATGATGCAATAAAACTCACATGTAATATAAGGCCAGGAGAAAATAGACCACAAGTTATTTGGAAATTAAATAATCTAATCCTGAAGAACGAATGGGTGAAAGAGCAAATTACAGACACAATCGAAAATTTCATCCAGGAGAATGACAACAATGAGACAATATACCAAAATTTGTGGGACTCGGCTAAAGCGGTTATAAGGGGTAATTTTATATCTCTAGATGCTTACTTGCGTAAAACAGAGAAGGAGAAGATTAATGAACTGGGCTTACAATTAAAAAAGCTAGAAAAAGACCAAATTAAAAACCCTCAATTAAATACCAAATTGGAAATTCTGAAAATTAAAGGGGAGATCAATAAAATTGAAAATAAGAAAACTATTGAATTAA